>JBDJHY010111215.1:0-13712 GCA_039654485.1 Withania somnifera
TTTTTTTTTTTTTTTTTTTTTTTTTTTTTTTTTTTTTCTTTTTTTTTTTTTTTTTTTTTTTTTTTTTTTTTTTTTTTTTTTTTTTTTTTTTTTTGAGGTTAAGCCTTTTTGTGCAATTTTAGTTTAGCCTAGGGGCTTGGGTGGTCTTTTAGTGATCAAAGCATTGGATAAGAATTCTAGTAATTGAATCAGCTCTGGAATGGGGACTTTGGGCTAGTTTGACATTTGGTGTGCTTCCCCAGGTGTTTGTTTTTATTTTGTATTAGTTTGTAGAAAGTCAAAAATTTCCTCGTTTGGCTAATTTTGGTTTGGGGTCCTTTTTCATCGAAACAACCTCTTTTGGTTGTTTCATTGATTCCATTAAGTCCGAGATGTGTTTTTCATACATGTTATATATTTGGTTTGCCAAAATTAGACTCTGGTTTATTTATGTTCCCCAAGTTAATTTTTGAAAATTGTTGTTTTATTGGTGCTGCTACAGATGGATTCATCTATCATTTTTCAAATTTTTTGGTGACTGTTAAATTAGTCAATCCACCGTTAAATTGATAGGTACTGATAAATCTATCTTTCTGACCGATAAATGCTAGGGGTCCAAAATTAGGGATGTTGCTGATTTATCGGTACTTTTATTCGATAAATAAATACCTGTATAAAGGGTTCCAAATTCAGGGGTTGTCGATTTATCGTCACTTTATCTGATAAATCAGTATCTACAGTGATTGCTAGATTTCTGGGGGGGCACCAATTTATTGGCACTATTGGTCGATAAATCTGTCAGTGACGCCTTTACATAATCATTTAAATTTTAAATTTCCTCAATTTCTCCTTCAGTCTCTTCCTCATTTCTCTCCTCTTCTTCTGCGATTTGTAGTAGGATTCTATCAAAACTTTATTAAAAGGTTTCTTGAATATTATCCTCAATTTCCCCATACTTGGTAAATACTTCTTCCCTCAAACTTCCAAGCAAATAGGGAGACAAAGATTGGAAATGATTATGTAAGGGTTCAGTGACCGATTTATCAACAGGCCCTAAAATCTGTCACCCCCTGCAAGTACCGATTTATCTGACAAAGTGCTGATAAATCGACACCCCCTAAATCTGGAAACCCCCTAAAGGTACTAATTTATCGAACCAAAGTACCGATAAATCGGCACCATCCTAAATTTTAGACCCTTTACCAATAAATCGATACCTGTCGATTTAATGGTGGATTGAACAATTTATTGTTCACTGATAAATCAGTCTGTGTCAGCACTAGAAAAATCGTAATTTCAAAAAATTACAACTTGGGGCACAAAAATTAAACAATGTCAAATTTTGGAAAACATAATATGCAACATGTATTGAAAACACATCCCGGACTCCCTGGAATTGATGAAGAGACCAACGGAGGTCGTTTGAACTGTAAAGGACCCCCAAGAAAAATTAATCAAAAGAGAAAATTTCTAACTTTCCACAAAATAACATAAACCAAGCACAACACCTCGGGAAGTGCACCAATGTTCAAACTAGCCCAAAGTCACCATTCTAGAGCGTATAGAAGCGTCAATATTTAAATCTGGTTTCAATCACCAAACAACACCCATTCTCTGAAATGAGCCTTTGTCTAACTAAAATCCATAAAATTTTCACACTGCAAAACAAAACCTTGGGACACAACCTTAAGGTCCAATAACACAAAATTTGGTAATTTAGAGCTAACAGAACTATCGTAATTCTATCCCAAACGTGTCTAGACATTGAGTAGACTAAATTCAATGAGTACCTAAGTTTAGATTCTAAAATAAAAAAGTGAGATAAATCTCAACCAAACATCCAGAGAGTCGGACTAGTGGTCCGAGAAGGTCACAGATGACCTGGGGCAACTTCTAGAAAGCTCTAGAACACAAGATCATATGCAAAATACCTAATTGATCGTAATATTTATTACATAGGTGGTAGAAGCATGGTATTTCATTGACCTTTAGTTGTGCTCTAATTTTGGGGTGCGTTCGGGTAAGTTTGTTTGGTTGGATGTGTGTTGGCCCAAGAGGTAGCTAGGCCTTCATGCAAGGATGCTGGTTAGTTAGGAAAAGGTTCCCCGGACACGCGTTGTATGGTTGGCTGAGAATTTTAAGGTCTTGAAAGGGGTATGTGAGCCCAATACACCTTAACCATGTTTATTCTTCAGGTACTATCCTTTTTTTGAATTTCGAGGACAAAAGTCCTATTTAGTGGTAGATGTAACAATGACCTATTTTTTTCATTTCCTTTTTCCTTATTTTTTTGTGTTTAGAGACATCTAGTAGTTACCCCAAGACATTTCTCTGTTTTTGGGACTGGTAGTTCGGTACCCTAGTAGCTCGTTTGATTGTTATCTCAGTTTCCCTGGTTTGAAGTTTCAGTTTTAAAACAGTTGAACTTGAGAGTGAATTTGTTGTAGACATGGTCAAAATCAAATTACGATAGTTCTGTTAGCTTTGAAATGCCAACTTAGTTCTAGAAGGACCTTCGTTTTACTTTTCGGGGTGCAGACTCATTTTCGGTGCGCTCGTGGGAAGTTGGAAAATAACCTCTCAGCTTTTTCATGCAAATGACCTATGATGACCATTTTGACAAATTTGTTTTTCCTATGTGGATATTGTTTTAGTAGAAATCCATGTCGTATTCAATTCTGAGCCACCATTGGGAGCTTTTGAATGTGAAATTGTAGGCGCAGTTCGTTCTTCGCGATCGCATGGCTTTTGGTCACGATCGCAAAAGCTTGGGGTTTTTTTTTTCATCTATGACGTGTATCTTTTTTAGGATCGCATAGTTTTGTGGTTTTTTTCAGCACTATCACGTGGGTGGGAGCACAATCTCATAGAGTGTGAGTTCCTAGTTCAATGCGATCGCTTTGCTATTAGTTACGATCAAACCTTTCTGATAAATTGTGCATCCCGATCGTAGTACATGGTTTCATGATCGCAATATGTTTGACGCGATTGCATGGCACTTGGAAAAGATGGAGACAAAGGAACCCAGTGTCTATAAATACCAAATTCAAGCATTCTTCCTTATTTTCCAACTTTGATCTTTCTTGTTCCTCTCTTGTTCTTGGTCTTTTTTAGTGCAATTTTTGGAAAAATTGCTGTGAATTGTTAATGCTTACTTAGGGTGTGCTTGGGAGCTCGTATACCGAGATTAAAAGTCAGTTTCTCTCTCCTTTCCCTTTCATTTTATTGTAAATGTTTTGCACTTGTTGTATAGACTTGTTTTTGGCCAACTGAGGACCTTCCAGAGGTCCAAATGAGCTGAAATTCAAACCATCTGCATCTTGATTTAAGACTTTCGTGCCACTTGTTTTAGTTTATTTTTCCAGGAAAAGGGGACTGTAGGCCCTTTTTAGCAATATTTTTGACCCGATATATATATATTGTGCATTATGTATCTTAAAGTTCCCCTCTCGACTTGTTGATAATATTTCTTCTAGTTTTAGGTTGTTTTGAGCGTTCCTACAGTTGTTCGAGCTATGCAAGTTACTTGTGGGAGTTCTTCGTCAGTGTCCAGGTAGGCTACGTTTTTCTTATATCTTAGATTGGGCTTATATTGAATGATTTTTGGGTTCCATCTAGTTGGTGGTCTTGATAGGTAGTTGATATACCAGTCTTTGTATTTTTCTATGCTTATTTACCTTTTGAGGCCCATAGGGGGTCCCGTTGTTAGCAGTAGACTACATTTAGTATGTCTGTCTTACAGGGGGCAATCGTGTGGCTGTAATGCTAGTGCTGGGTTACTGATAGTTGTTCAGGTGAGACGCGTGCTTAGCTAGTGGCTACTATACTTTGTAGACTTTGAGCAAGTTCCGTATTTTTATGGTTGTTTCGCGAGCATACATAACGTAATGAGATTGTTCGGGCAGGTCCTGCTGTGTGATTTTCTATGTCATGGTTCCGAGGAATCAAGGTATAAACCTCTTCTTTCAATGTATGCTTTAGAAAACAATATGCATTCTCACGAAACAACAAAAGAAAATAGGAAGCGCGCTCAAAGTCAAGAAAGGCGAAAAGGCACTAGTTAAGCACACATCTCACCCAAACATCTATCATTAACCCACATCAAATGCTACAGCCACACGGCTGCCCATAATAGGTCGAGAATACTAAACCTAGTCTACAACTAACAATGGTCCCCAATAGGTAAACAAGCGCATAAAAATAGAAAGAATGGTATATCAAATACCTATCCAGCCCACCAACTGGCTAGAACCCAACAAGCATTCAATATGAGCCCATTTTAAGAAGAATGAAAAACCTAGCCTACCTTGATGTCGGCAAAAAGCTCCTGCAAGTCGCGCGCCCAGCCCGAACAACCTCAAGAACGTCATAAACAACCTAAAACTAAAATAAACATGATCAACATGTCAAGAGAGGAATTTTAAGACCCATAATGCAAAGTATGTATATATATATATATATGTGTGTGTGTGTGTATATATATATAAAATGTGTGTACATACGTATGTATAGTGTGTGTGTGTATATATATATATATCGGGTCAGAAATGGGGCCTAAAACGGGTCTGCGGGCCTCTTGGCCCAAAAAATTAACTAAAAATACTGACACGAAAGCCTCAACTCAAGGAACACATAGTTTGACATTGAGTTTATTTGGACCTCCAGAAGGTTCTCAATTTTCAAAAATAGGACTATGAAATGTGTTCATAACAATAAAAAGAAAGGGAAAGAGAGAGTCAATACAAGATAAATTTAGCTCCCAAAAGCACCCCTACTAAGTCGAAAACAATACCCAGCAATTTCCTCATGAAAAAGCACTAAAAACGACAAAGAACAACAGAGTAACAAGAAACATCAAAGTTGGAAAATAAGGAAGAATAGTGGAATCTCGTATTTATAGGCACTAGACGCCTTCATTACGATCGCGTCCAAATGCCACGTGATCGTGACTTGGCAGGGTTGAACACGTCGTGATCACACAGCCATGTACCGTGATAATAATTCCCAATTTATCAAAATGGACTGATCGCAATCAAAACCACTGTGATCGCAATAAACAAGGAATTCAACACTCTACGCGATTGCTCACCCACCCACATGATCTCGCTAAACAAAACACCAAAACTACGCGATCGCAACCAAAAGACACACGATCATATTGAAAAAATGCCATGCCAACAAAATCGCGATATAAAGCCTTGCGATCACGAAGAAGGAATACTACCTGCAATTTGACAGCAACCAAGATATTTTTCTACAACACTCAATAATATATAATAGGTCCTCTGAATGAAATAGGGAACCGGTTCCAAAAAAACCAAATATTCACATAGCATGGAAACATAATAGAATCATCAAAATGTCCATGGGAGGCCGTTTACATGAAAAAGGGCACTCAACAAAAAGCACTCAAAAGAGGCTATTATTCAAACTTCCCTCAAGTGTACCCAAAACTACTCTGGACACCCTGGGATGCAAACCAAAGGTCCCTCTAGACCAAAGTCAGCATTCTGAAGCTAAAAGAACTTACAAAATTTGGATTCGAGAGTATTTACCATTGATTCACTCTCAAGTTCCACGGTTTTAAAACTTAAACTTCAAAACCAGGAAACTGAGATAATGGGAAACGAGCTTCCAGGCACTAGATTACCAGTCCCAGTAAGTTATAAATGACTCAAGAAAACTACTTAACAGTACTAAACACGGATATGGGAAGGAAGGAAATTACAAAACAAGTCATTACAACATTCACCACTAAACAAGACTTTCATCCTTGAAAGTCAACGAAAGGATTGTACCTGAAGAATCAAACTGGTTAGGGCGTATTGGGCTTGCATACCCCTTTCTAGACATTAGGATACTCAACAAACCAAAGAATATGCATTCGAGAAGCTTCTTCCACCAGAACCCTTTTGGTCCAAACTAACTAGCATGCTTACTCTAAGGTCATTAGCTACATCTCAGGACAATACACATCCAACTAAAAAACTCACCCAAACGCACCCCAGAACTAAAGGTCAAGGTAAAACCAAACTATAAAATAAACCCAGGGAAACACAAAAAGGACACCACAAAACAGAGGATGACCACCCACACGAACCACAACACCACCTCACATCGGACACCCATCTATGAAAAGCAAAAAAGAAACACAATGAAAGGAAAGAATGAAGAAAGTGGGAACAAAGGGCTAAGGAGTGCCTCCAAGGAACCCCAACCTCAAGAGCCATGAGAAATGAAAAATCCAAACCAGTGAGTACCCAAAATGACCCACCATCCCACCAACGAGGTACTCCAAGTAGAACTAAGGCAACGGTCATAGAGAACCAACCTCTAACTTCATAAAAGCAAGGAAACTAGCCCCTACACAAAACACCACATCAAGGCCTAGAACCTTTATTACTCTCCACGTCGGACCGTGTGTTGTGAACCCTCATGAAAATGCACACAATCCAAACACTTTATCCACCACTAGGGCCCCGTTCACAGGTGAAATGATGCTTAAATCATAAATACCCACCCGCTATACAAAGACAGATAAATGCATGAGATAATACAAGTCACAAGTCAAAATAAAACAAAGTAAAAAGCTATAGCTAAAGTAGCATACGAGGAACATCATCACTTGAGGTTCCCTCCTCGGACCACACACAATTACTGATGAACCCCGCCCTAACAATCCTCAGCCTTATCCCTCTGACCAGCTCACCTAGCTTCACAATTTAAAGACTGACCACCTCTAGTCAGTGGGGTTTCCTTTAATGGATGCACTGGATACGGTGCCCGGGCAGTCCCACGCCATGGACAATCTCTCATTCGATAACCCAACTTTCTACACTTGTAACAAGATTTAGGAACACCATCTTTAACACCCCTGGGGAAATCCCAGGTATAATGCTTGTGGTTTACATAATCAAATAACCTCATTTTATCCCCCATACGGATACCTAATCCCTTAACTTTGCCACCTCAGACCTACAAACCTGAACCCGACCCCTAGTTGGCTAATACTTTCACCTACCTCTTAACCTTCAATAGATGCCTGAGATCTCTTACTAGTCTGACATCTATATTAGTCTCTTTCCTTTGATCGGGGACAAAGTAGATGCCCTTATAATGTTGCCTCTTTCTGCTACCCCATTGGGACAGGAGATTTAACTCATCCATACTCCTGACATTATCATCAACAAATGGAAACTTCTTATCCAACACCAACATCAACTCTACCTCTCTACCCAAATTGGGCCTCAAAATATAAGTAAAGCAATGGATCTACTCCTCTTCAGTCAAAATCAAATCACCTGCATGCCTTGATAGCTCAACAAACCTAGCCTCATACTCTATAACATATAAGGATCCCTACTACAAGGTATATAAATCCGACCCAAGCCTCTCCAAAGCACTACAGGACACATACTTTGACAAGAAGGCCTTTGAAAACTAACCCTAGGTCATTAGTGGAGACCCAACATGCCTATAGTCTTTAATCACTCACTATCGGTAGCTCGCAGGTTCATTTGGTAGATAATTAAAGAAATCAATCTTGTGCCCATCAAAAAACTCCAATGTCCTCAACCTCTCTTCCCATACAGTAATGAACTCTTTGGGGTCCTATCCTGCTACCCTTAAGAATCTAACCAGTGCTATACAGAGAAATTTTTCAAGAATCTTTCTTACCTCCTATGATAGAAGGAATCTTACATCAACCTATTGTAGAAGTACTAGTTCTAGAATAGGTTGTGTGCGACCAACTCAACTAGTGGAAGAATTGTAGCTGGAGGAACTTATAGAGGTTGAACAACATGTGATGCTCCCTATGCTAAACTCTAAGGATTATTTAACAGTACGCCATTAATTATCGTAAACATTAGCTAAACAAGCTATCTCACTTTAGCCATCTGGGTTGTGTAAACTGCTGCTGAGGCACTACAGTGATCTGCTAAACTGGTGGTAGATCTTCAGAAGTTGTATTCCCGGGAAAAGATATTGAAGTAGTACCAACTGATTGAATACCTATAGTCACCCATTTATACTCTCGGGTGGGGTCTCATGAACATCATTAGGCGAATCCCTATAATCCAACTAACCACTAGTACACATCATCTGTGAAAAGAGAGAAATCAAATAGACACTTCCAAAAATATACACAAGTACTACGCATGAGGAGAGCAAAGAAAAAGGGCTCATTCCTATAGCCCAATGTAGCCTCCCGAAGATAGGTCATGGACGTCTCTACACAAATCTGTAGGACTCTATTGACACTTTTTTCATTGTCACAGAAACTGGGCAAACCTATGCTCTAATACCCATCTTTCACGACCTAGAACTTAGATCGTTATGGCATCTACCACCGCTAGATAGACGAGCCCAATCCCTCAGCCCAGAGTAAAAAATAATGGACCGATTATAAATAACTAGTAGAAACAAAGCAATAAGGTGTAGGATTAAGAAATATATATAGTAATAAAACATATTCAACACCACCCAAGACTGGTGACTGTGACAAAATGGAGCTAACTACATCAAAGTAATCAAAAGATAGTATATACAACTACTCCAACAAGAGGTAAATACAAATTCAATTCACCCTAAACAAGATAAGGGAGAAACCTAACACAGCTAGAAAACAGGCTCAGCCCGAACGCTGGAGCTTACCTCGACCTCCGAAATATACTTCCCCATTTACTCAACAGATCTCATCTCCTGCAATGACCCATACTAGCATCTGCACTGCGTAAATAGTATAGAAGTGTAAGATGAGTATCAACAATAAAGGGTACCCAGTAGGAATCATCTACTGACTAGGCTCAACCAAATAAAAGTATGAACAATGAGTAAGTAAATAGGTCAGAAGAAAACAAGTAAAAATAGTACAAGAACATAATGTATAACAATATGGAAATCAACAAAGAATAACTAACATAGGGCATAAGGCCATGCGTACCTGATATCCAGCTCAACTCAATCGATAAATAGAACAAGTAAGAATAAGGGAAAATAAGAATACAAGCAAAAAGGAAAGCAATTAAAAGATCAGCTCCAGTGGTGCCCATCCCACCGCTGGATAAAAATATAAATAAAAAACATACAAAGCCTACTTGACGCCCTATCCCGGTGGTTTGGAAAAACAGGGCTACAAAACCAAATGTGACCTCCCCCGTCATCCCGCAAGGCACAAACAAGAGATAAAATGATGATGCAATGGGTGAAACTTTATCAACGCACTCACTAGGCCTTGCTTGTCGGGAGTCCCACACTGGTGGTCCGCTCCTTCTTAGTGCCAATACGGGGGTCCACGCCCTAGAGGTCCACAACTCCTAATCAAATGTAGGGTCAACTCCCTATTAGTACCAGTAGATAGATTCCCCGACCACAACGCAAAGAATATAATCCCCGACCCATGGTGTCAACCATTAGAGTCCCAGACCCTAAGTGTAAAACAACCATGATATAACTCTGTAACATAAATAATATATGAAAACCAAGTTCTAGTTATATATTTAAGAAAATAGCACATACCATCTCATGGTCTCGGGGGATCAAGTTATAAAACTATGATTTCAGTGGGTACACTTGGTCAAGCTCACCCTTCCTGAGTAGTAAGTCACACAGTGGGTACACTCGGTCAAGCTCACCCTTCTTGAGTAGTAAGTCACATAGTGGGTACACTCGGCCAAGCCCACTATCATTTTCATGCTTGCAAAAAATAAATGAAAATAAAGAGCATAGAACCCACTAGCTAAGAACATATCTCACCTGAACAACTATCATTAACCCAGCACTAATACTATAGCCAAATAGTTGGCCCTACTAGGTCGGGCATTCTAAACACCATATACAACTTACAAGGGCCCTGCACGGGCCTCGAGAGGTAAACAAGCATAGAAAATAGAAAGAATAGTATATAAAATACCTATCCCGCCCACAAAATCAATTAAAAAAAAACAATCATTCCATATGAGCTAATTCGAAGAAGTAAGAAAAAGCTAGCCTTCCAAGATGCTAGCAAACAACTCTTGCAAGTCACGCGCATAGCCCTAACAAACTCAGGAATGCCCTAACCAGCCTAAAACTAGCAAAAACATGATCAAGAGGTCAAGATGGGAATCTTAACACCCATAATGGAAAATGTATATATATCGGGTTGAAAATTGGACCTAACATGGGCCTGTAGGCCCCATGGCCTCCGAAAATAAATTAAAAATAACCGGCATGAAAGACTCAACCCAAGGAATACATGGTTTGAATTTAACCTCATTTTGACCTCCGGAAGACCCTCAATTGGCCAAAACAAGACTATGGAACAATTGCAAAAGAGAAACAAATCTCAAACTATGGTAAAACGAGCTCTCAATTAATCCCCGAGGAAGCGCCAAATTACGAATACGTTCCCCCAAAAACAATATTAAAAATTTCCAAGAACAATAGACGAACAAGAAATATAACAGCTAAAAAATGAGGAAGAATGCTGGAATCTGGTATTAATTGGCACTGAACACGTTTATTGTGATTGTGTCTTAGTGCCATGCGATCGAGACCTGGAAGGGTCAAACACATCATGATTCTGCAACTATGTACTACGATCGTGATGCACAATTTATCAGAAGGGCATGATTGGGACCTATATAGGAGGGCTCCACTCTGTTAGTGCAAACACCGGGGGACTGCCTCCTATTAATGCCAATACCTGGGGACTCTGTCCCATTAGTACCAATAGTACCACTATGACTAACAATATATTGTCCATGATAGTTTTAAAACTCTTGTCCATTATATTAGAAAATAGCTCCATATCACAGAGTAATCGTGGCATATGTATAACTATAAATAAGAAAATTTTTGTTCTCATCATTTATTAAGCCGACAAAAAATCCAGTTTTAGTTCGTTATCTGCAATTGTGAATTTACCATAGCCCTCGAACATGCTCATGCTCTATCACCAGAACTTGTAAAGTAAAATGCATTATCATGGATCAACCAAACAAATATGAAAAGCACTCGAAGTCTAGAACGGTCAGAACCCACAAGATAAGCACACATCTCACCCCATAAACTATCAATTCAATCTGCACCAAAATAACAGCCAACTAGCTACTCCTAGCAGGCTGGGCACACTAAACACATTCTATAGCTAACAACGGGTCCCTGAACGGTCCCTAAAAGGGTAAGCAAGTACAATAAAGCCTAAAGAAAGGCATACCAACTAATTATCTAGCCCACTGGCTGGATGGAACCAACCAGAATCTAATATGAACCCAGTCTATGAAGTACGGAAAATCTAGCCTACCTGGATGCTAGAGAATAGCTCCTACCATTAGCTCGGGTAACCCGATAGCTTTAGAATCACCCAACACTGCTCAAAACTAGAAAAATAAGTATACAAGGGTTAAAATAGAAAGAATTATAACAAAATTGAGTAAAGAAACAAGGGAGGGAACTGGACTAAAAAGGGGCATATGGGGCCTCGCCGCTTGAAAAAAATAAACTAAAAAAATACTAGCAGAAAGCCTTAACTCAAGGAACAAATCATTCAAAGTTGAGCTCATTTGAACCTCCCAAACATCCAAAATTGGCCAAAACAATACTATGGAACAAGTGCAAAAAATTTAGTATACAAGGGTTAAGATAGGAAGAATGATACCAATATTGCATAAAGAAACTCCAATGGGAAATGGGACTAAAATCGGGCATAAAAAAATAAACCAAAAATTACTGGAAGAAAGCCTTAAGTCAAGGAATATATGGTTCGAATTTAAGCTCATTTGAACCTCTGAAAGGTCCTAATGTGGTAAAAATAAGACTATGGAACAAGTGCAAAACATTTACAATAAAAAGATTGGGAAAGAGAGAGAAACCGACCTCAAAATGCAATAAAATGAGCTCCCAAACACTTCTCGAGTAAAAACAAAAATTTTTGAATAAGTTTCCAAGAAAAGCACTAAAAACGACCAAGAACATGAGAAGAACTAGAAATCTATGTTAGAAAATGAGGAAGAATGCTCCAATAATTCATTTTGGTCGAACCACCTAGTTTGCTTTGTTTATTGGTTTATTGTAGGGAATATATTTCTCGAAAAAAAATGAAAGATGAAACATAAATCATGGATCAACAATGCCCTCTCATCCAAGTGCCACGTGATCACGACCTAGCAGGGTCAAACATATCACGATTGTGCAACCATGTACCATGATCGCAATGGACAATTCATCAGAAGGATGTGATAGTGACAAGAACCATCAAAATTGTGTTGAACAAGGAACTCACATTCTATGGATTCACGCTCCTACCTACATGATCGCGCTGAACAAAATCCAATTCCTTATCGCATTTTTTTTTCTCAATCACGCCCTTCTAATAAATTATGAATCACAATCGCGGTGCATGGCTTCTCCATCATGTGGCACTTGGACACGATCGTGATGAAGTTATCCAATGCCTATAAATACAAATTCCACCATTCTTTCTCATTTTCAAACTTTGATATCACTTGTTCCTCTCTTGTTCTTTGTCATTTTTCGTACTTTTTCAGGGGGAAATTATCGAGAATTGTTGGTTAATCGGGGAGTGTTTGGGAGCTCGTTTTTTTGGTTTGAGGTTAATTTATCTCTCTTTCCCTTTCATTTTATTGTAAATGTTTGGCACTTGTTCCATAGTCTTCTTTTGGCCTATTAAGGACCTTTTAGAGGTCAAAATGAGCTCAAATTTGAAGCATGTGTTCCTTGAGTTGAGGCTTTCGTGCTAGTTTTTTTTAGTTTATCTATCAAAGCTACAGGGCTTGCGAGCCAATTTGCAGCTCGATCTTTCACCCAATATATATATTTATATATATATATATTGTGCATTATGGCTTTTAAAATTCCCCTCTTGACCTGTTGATCATCTTCCTGCCAGTTTCAGGCTATTTCAGGCGTTCCTGAGGTTGTTTGTGCTATGCACGTGAATTGTGGGAGCCTCTTTGTCAGCGTCCAGGTAGGCTATATTTATCTTACTTCATAGACTAGGCTAATATTGAATGCTTTTTGGGTTCCAACCATCTAGTTGATGGGATGGATAGGTAGTTGATAACCATTTTTTTAATCTTTCTACGCTTGTCTACCTTTCGGGCGGGGCTCACTGTGTGATTTACATTCACGTGGTCATGGGAGAACAAGTTACAAAATTCATACTTCAGTGTAAGCCTTAGAAAAAAAACTATTTTATTATCCTTTATCCCCTCTCTGAGTAGTAAATCACACAGCAGGCCCCGCCCAATAAAGCTCACCATGGTATGGATGCTTGCAAAACAACAAAAGTAAATAGGAAGAGCGCTCAAAGTATAGGAAGGCCAGAAGCCACTAGTTAAGAACCCATCTCACCCAACCATTTACTAATAATCCAACACCAATACTACAACCACACGACCGCACATGGTAGGTCGAACATACTAAACGTAGTCTACAACTAACAACGGGCCTCGAAAGGTAAACAAGTGCAGAAAAATAAAAAGACAAAAATATCAACTACCCCAACTGGATGGAACCCAAAAAGCATTAAATATGAGATCATTCTAAGATGTAAGAAAAACCTATCCTACCTAGACGTCTGTGAAGATCTCTTACAAATGTCTCGCATAGCCTAAACAACCTCAGGATTGCCAAAAACAGCCAAAAACTAGAAGAAACATAATAAACAGAGCAAGGGGGGATGTAGAATACCCATAGTGCTCTCTCTCTCTCTCTCTCTCTCTCTCTAT
>JBDJHY010111326.1:0-13711 GCA_039654485.1 Withania somnifera
TTATGGATATCATTTGACACACATTAATATATATATATGTATGTATATGTATATATTATTTAGCTAGTTTCATGATCTTTCTGGTTCGTTGGTATGTTTTTGAATTTGTTGGAGCTGTCCGAGCTACTTTCTACCGGTACTTATGAGCTTATCTTCGGAAGTCGGGTAGGCTATGGATTACCGATCTTTGACTTTTCTTATATGGAAAATAATTTTAGTAATTATTCATCCTTGGTTTGGGCTTTTATTTTGGTACCCCTGACGATGTGGACTTCTTTAGTCCACTCTTTGGATTATGCATTAGTGTTGCATTTGCGATTATAGTTTACCATGTGATCCTAAATGGTATTTATTGACTCTGAAACATAGATGCTGGGATTATTAAAAATTTCCTTGAGTCCCCAATATCGACTAACTAGTTCTACATTGTTGTAGTATATGTGTCTGTGCAAGGCCAGCATGACTTAGTTTTGATATTTATTTATGGTTGAGCATATCATTATCACGAATTGGTTTATGCTTTGGTTTCTATTATTTTATGGCTATGAGCCCAACATCACTGATTTTGAAATCCTACATGGCCTTGTGGGTTTTTGTAATCATCGTTGCTATACTACTAAATCAGTGATTATCGAGTGCTAAACATTGAAAATTTATATTAGTTTTAGACTAGGTGATACCCAGAAAATAATATTGAGATTACAATGATTTAGACACGGCGACGCCCGTGAACTCATTCATACATTGACATCGTGAGAGTACAACATCAGTTTTAGTTGACTATTGAGATAATATGTAGTGATGCCCACTATGGACCTTGTCGACTAGAGCTGGTATGTGATTGGAGTAAGGGTATAGGGGGAGTATAGATATATGGGGAAGTCCCTCCATTGGTCCTTCCTGTCGGACCTACGGGTACCAGAGGAGGAGAATACATATTTACCTTTAGCGTTCATCATATCATTTTGTATTTTTTACTTTTGGTATTGGGTTTTTGTTATATTATTCAGTCGTATGGGAGGCCGAAGGGTTTACATTCACTTATTTTGTATCCCTCGGTCGTATATGAGGCTATCGAATTTTCTTTTACTTATTATTATTCTGATTTATTCATATTTGGTTATTATATTTGTTGGGCTCCTCTCCATACTTTCTTTAGTTCGATACTTCGTGTGGTTTACTTTTCCTTCCTTTTCATTAGTGAGGTTATTGGTATACCGATATTTCTTTTATTTCATTTATATCATGAAAGATGAGCACGGTTTCAGATACATTCTTTCCCTTATTTTCTTAAATATTCTATTATGTTAGTTAGATTTCGAGGGTATTCTTTTTGTCTATATTCTATAAGTTCACCTTCTGTATATTCTCTATTAGTCGATTCTCTATGATTTTTATTCATTTATTTGACTACTTGCTATTTTTATTTCTTATATGGTCCCGGTTGACTGAGGATGCTTATTGGGTACCATATTACTTTGTCTATCTAGTACTCACACAATACTTTGCACCTTTTTGGTACAAATCCGAGTACGAGTCATCCACGTTGATCCTATGAGCTCAAGATGTTTATCCAGATTCTGAGGTAAATGATTATCCAAGATTTTCAGAGCATACTTTATCTTATCCTTAGTTTATTACTATTTTCTTGTATTCTATAAACGGTAATGTATTTATACTTTTAGAGTTGTATTTATTTAATAATTATTATAGCGATTCCTGTACTTGATACGAATTTTGGGGTTATAATTTTATTTTGTTAGACTTTTTCTTATCCTGTTCTTTATATTTATGTTTTACCTTTGGCTTATTGTGTGTTCTAGGTGGTTTGCGTATGGTGGGTTGTAGGTGCCCTCATGACCTGAGAAATTGTGTTGTAACAAATTGATATCAGAGCATTACATTCGTTGGTATTAAGGTACATTAGCCAGTGTGTAGTAGAGTCCTTCAAATCGGGTATGATAACGTCCGTATTTAATCTTCAGAAGTCTATACTAACATTTTTAGGAATTCATCCTCTTTTTTATTTCTATATCAAGTGTTATATCCTAGTTGGTCTTTTAAAATCTCATTTTTTCTTGTTCATTCTTCCATAAATGGTACATTGATGATCATCAGATGCAATAAGAGATGCAAATCCTACCACACCACCAGATATGACTTTAGCAAGAGGTCACGGTAGGGGTTAAACTCATAGATATGGTCGAGTTCGAGGGTTTTCCTCTTCTTTATCAACCGTTAGAGCTGCTACGCATATCAGTGCTTCGAAGGTTGAGCCTGAGCATGTGGTTCAGTCCCCTCCCCCCCCGGTTGGACCATTAAGGTATTGGTTGCTACTGGATCATCCTTCCAGGCTATTCTTGAGCATGCTCCTACGGTTAAGGACCTAGGTCGTGGGGAGAGAGGTAAGGAGGATAAGATGCCATACATCTTGTCTAGTTCAGTGGTTCAACATTTGGTTGTAGAGGTTTTGGATCTAGGCTTAGGACCCCATCTCAACATTAACATCAGGGACAATCTAGTTTTCCCGTATAGGCTTCTTTACAAACTTCTAGCAGTGGTACTCAAGGTTTTTCTTCCATGGGTCAGTTATCGAGGGGAATTACTTTGGTTTCTTCTAGCCATGGTCGCCATTCTAGTTCATCTCGTCAGAGCAGGATTGCTGGTCTATGTTATGAGTATGGCGTTATAGGCCTCTTGGTTAGATATTTCACCAGAGGGGTATCTTTTAGACTGTGGTTTATCCTTCTGTCACTATAGTTCCTATTTTGGCCAACTATTAGGGAAGTTCCATCTCAGGGAAAGGGTGGTGGTGCTCCATCTAGAGTTTCTCCTCAGCATGGTTGGGGTAAAGCTCATGATAATAGTCGTGGTTGTGGTCACCATCATTTCTATGTTGTGACAGGTAGACCTGAGCTAGAGGCCTTTGATGTTATTGCTACAGGTACCATTTTTTGTACTATCAGCCCATTTCAGGTTTATTTGATCTAGGATCTACTTGCTCCTATATGTCTATTATGCTCTATGTTTGTGTTTGGCTGATGAGTTGTTTCCTATGCTTTATCTGTCTCCACCCTAATAGGTGATTCTTTAGTAGTGCATGTGTTGAGATCCTATTTTGTGATTATTGGGGATTTTGAGACTTAGACTGATTTGATATTGTTGGATATGATTGATTTTGATGTGATACTTGGCATGTACTATTTATCCCCTCATAGAGCTATCAAGGATTATTATGAAAAGACTATGACCTTAGCTTTGTTTGCTGCATCTCGGTTGTGTGGCAGGGTTCGGTTAGTCACGTATCTACGGGGATCATTTATTGTATTCAGTCTAGTTTCTTAGTCTCACATGGTTTACTAGCTTACCTTGTATATGTTAGAGATATGAGTGTTGATATGTAGTCTCCTGAGTTGATAATTGTTGCTAGTGAGTTTGCTGATATGTTTTTTACGGACCTTCCTAGCCTACTACCTGAGAGATTCATTGACTTTGGTATTGATTTAGAGTCGGGCACAAGACCCATTTCTATATCTCCCTATCATATGGCATCTACTGAGTTGAGAGAGCTTAATACTTAGCTTCAGGATCAATTAGATAAGGGATTTATTCGGCTTAGGGTTTGTGAAGAAAAAAGATAGTTCTATGTGCATATGTATCATTTATAGGCATCTTAATGGTGTCACCATGAAGAAAAGTATCCTATGCCCCAACTGATGATTTATTTGATCAGCTTCAACGTTCTTCTATGTACTCTAAGATTGATTTGAGGTTTGGGTACCACCAGTTGAGGATCAAGGCAGAAGACAGCCCTAAGTAAGCATTTAGGATGGGATAAGGTCATTATGAGTTCCTAGTGATGCCTTTTGTGTTGACTAATGATGCTGCAACTTTTATAGACTTGATGAAACATGTGTTCATGCCCTACCTTGATCCTTTGTGATTGTTTTAATGGATGATATTCTAGTATATTTGAGGAGTAGTGAGCATCATGAGAGGCAACTGCATATTGTTCTTTAGACATTGAGAGATCATAAGCTTTATGCCAAGTTCTTAAAGAATGAGTTTTGTCTCGAGTCAGTTGCATTTCTTGCACATGTGGTGTAAAAGAATGTATTATGGTGGATCTAACTAAGGTTGCGGTTGTTCAAGATTGGTCGACATCAACTACTCTTACCGATGTTTTCAATTTTATTAGGCTTGGTAGGTATTATCGTCAATTTATTGAGGGTTTATCTTTCATAGCAGTTCCATTGACTAGACTAGATAGAAATAAGGTTCATTTCCAGTGGTTCGATGAGTGTGTCTTGTTTTCAACGGATTATGATTATCTTGACATCTGCTCCTAATTTGACTTTACCTGTTGAGGGCAGGAGTTTTTCCATTGATTGTGATGCTTTTTGTGTTGTTCTAGGTTATGTGTTGAAGAATCAAGGTCATGTATTGCTTATGTTTCTAGAAAGATGAAGTTTCACTAGCGCAACTACCCCACTCATGACTTGAAGTTGTTGGCAGTAGTCATCGCGCTCAAGATTTGGCACCACTATCTTTATGGGGTTCATTGTGAGATTTTCATCTATCACCATAGTCTTAAGTATATTATGAGTTATAGGGAGCTTAATGCTTGCCAACAGATATGGAATGAGTTGCTAAAATGCAATGAAATTACTATTCTGTATAATCCGAGAAAAGTAAATATGGTAGCGGATGCCTTGAGATGGAAGTTGATGGGTATGGGTAAGTTTACTTCTTTATCAATTTCTGAGAGGACATTAGCCTTAGACATTCAGTCTTGAGCTAACTAATTTGTTAGACTTGAGCTTACAGATTCAAGATGTGTTCTTTCTTTGAGGTCCATTCTACATTGGTTGATCGAATTTAACAGCTCCGAATTGAGGACCCATATTTAGTTTATATTCGTGATCGGGTGTTGGGGGGTGAGCCCCACAGGGATACTTTGAATTTAGATTGTATTTTTGAGGGTTGGATTTGTGTTCCAAAGGTTGGTGATTTAGTTTAGTTGATTCTCCTTTAGGCCTACAGTTCTCGTTATTCCATCCATCTAGGTGTAGCGAAGATGTATGTGTTTAAGACAAATTTATTGGTGGGCTGGTATGAAGAGGGATATTGTATAGTTCTTCGCTTGGTGCTTGAACTATCAGTAGTTTAAGTTGAGCACCAGATACCAGGTACTTTGATATAACAACTTCCCATTCTAGAGGGAAAGTAGGAACGAATCACTATGATTTTATTTCCGGATTTCCTCTAACTTCTCATGGCCATGATTTGGTTTGGGTAATTTGTACAGGTTGATTAAGTCCGCCCACTTCATTCTGGTTCATACTTCTTATAATGCGGAGAAGTTATCGCATATCTATCTTGAACAGGTGGTTAGACTTTATGGTATTCCGGTTTCTATCATCTTTGATCGCAGTGTTTAGTTTACATCTCTATTTTTTAGGGAAACTCAACATGGAAAGGGTAAGAGGTTCATCTCAGCATTATTTCATCCACATATAGACGGTCAGTCCAAGAGGACTATTCAAGTAGTGAAGGACATGTTGTAGGCTTGTGTTCTCAATTTTTATGGTTCATAGGATAAACATATGGCATTGGTAGAGTTTGATTATAACAATAGATACCACTCCAACATTTAGATGGCTCCTTTTGAGGCTTTGTATGGTAGACTATGTCTTTCACCTATTGTTTGGTTTGATGGGTTTAAGTCTAGACTATATAGCACATATCTACTTTAGGATGCTTTAGACAGGGTTCTTTTGTTTCAGGATAGACTTCGGGAAACCCAAATTAGACATAAGACTTATTCAGTCTGCTATCATCAAGCTTTGTTGTTTAGTATTGGCGAACGAGTTTTCTTGCAAGTATGCCCATGAAGGCCATGATGAGGTTTGGGACGAGGGGAAATCTTAGCAGAGGGATAGTCCCGTGGGGAGGCTACATGGGTGAATGAGAGTGAGTTGAGATCTCAGCATCTGTAGCTACTTGTGCCTTCAGGTACGTCCTGCTTTTGACTTTTGGGAAAAAAATCATTTTTAGTAATGGATATTATAATGACCCCTATAGTAATTTTTGTATTTTTACATTTTCTTGCATCTTAGAGCTTTTTTGTAGCGGCACTAAGTAATTTCTAACTTATAGGGATCGGTGGTTCAGTTCCTAGTTATTCATTTAGTCATTATGCATGTTTCCATATTTCAGATCCTTACTTGTTGAAATCATTGAATTTGATTAATATTTTGAGAAAACAAACTTATCTTTGAATTTTGACAGTTTTGTGAGCTCCAAAATATGAGTTTTGTTCTAACCAGACTCTTTTTTCGAATCCAAAGGCATTTGTTTTGGTTTGATGTTATATTGCATGTTTTATGTGCTTTGAAGTTCTTAACCTTGACTTGGGTTGACTTTTCATGATCAGGGCCTCGGATTGAAAATTTGACTGCACCATCATCTTTGAAATGTCTAGTCTGGGTTTCGGTCCAACCGAGCTCATTTAGAGTACTCGGTTGGAATATTTGAGTTTTTGGCCTAGAGTGGAAATTAGGTAATAGTTCGTCATACTATTCTTGAATTGAGATTTTTTCTATGTTGTTGAGTCCTAAATGTCATTTCACGTAGGTAACATATTTGGTTTGCGTCATTAGGTTCGAAGTGCATTTCGAGCATCATTATCCTAGTTGTTTTGGTTGATTTACAACTGTTGTAGTTGTTCCTGGTGCCCAACCTTTTTTTTGTGATTGCGTTCCCCTTTCACATGATTATAAGGAAGATCCTGATCAACCTTCGCAATCATGATTGTGTCCCACGCGATCACATGTCCAATTCTCTCAATCAGTTGCAATTGATACATGTTATATATGAGATCGCATATAGCTTCTAGTATCTTCTTCGTGATCATGAGCCTAAGCCACGCGATCACCAAGAAAAACCTTCTGACAGGTATAAATACCGAGAAAATCTATTTTTTGCACCATTTCTTTAGTTCTTCACTTGAAATTCTCAAAACCCACCATTTTCAGTCCTTAGGGTTTTGCATGTGAGAGTTGGTGACGTTGGAAATAATATTTTTCGATTATTCTTCAACTATTGGTAAGTTTTTACTCAAATTTCATCCAAAATTTTCAAAAATTTTAAAGTTAGTTCTTCACTTTAATTCATTTGTTTTAGCTCATTTCTTGCTCGTCTTAGCTCTAAATTTTGGGTATGTGTTCCCTATGATGTGTGGTAAATTTTAATACCTTCGGAGTTTTGGGTTACGGAGCCCATAGGCTGGTTTTGACTCGAATTTTTACCCCAACTATATTATAACTTAATGGGTATCACTTGACTCGTATTAACTTGTAGAATATTATTTTTCTAGTTTCATGATTTTTTTGGTTTGTTGGTGCATTTATTGGAGCTGTTGGAGAAATTAAGGCTATTTTATATCGTATTTATGAGTTTATCTTTGGATGCTAGGTAGAAAATAGCTTACCGATCTTGCACTTGGCTTACATGGAGAATAATTGTAGTAATTAGCTATCTTTGGGTTGGGTTTTAAGGTTTGGTACTCATAACCCTAGCCACTTCTTTAGTCTGCTCCTTGGGTTATGCATTGGTGTTGCATTTGAAATTAATGTTTATCTCATGATCCTGCATGGTCTTAATTGGATTTGGAATATAGATAGTGGTATAATTAGGAATGTCCATGAGTCCTGGACATCAGCTAGCATATTCTAGATTGTTGTAGTATCTGTGCATCTGTAGGGTCGACAGGACTCGATTGAGCTATTATTTGTGATTTAGCATATGATCATTTGAACTGATTTTATGTATTAATTTCTATTGTTTTATGGCCAAGATCCCAACACCACTGATTTGAAAACCTTACATGACCTTGAGAGCCCATTTATTATAGAACAAAAATGAGTAATAAATGATGATTTTACCAGTTTTTGATGTTCAACGAAATAATGAAGATGTTATCACTGTTGATATGCTACTAGACTAGGTAATGCCTGAACTAGAAATTGATGATTTATATTGGTTTTAGCCTAGTGTATCTCGAGTAACAATGTTGAGATTATAATAATTTAGACCCGGTGACACCCGGGCGCTTATTCATACATTGATATCGTGACAGTAGAATTTTAATTCAGTATTGAGATAGCATGCGGTAATGTCCACTATGGACCTGGTTGATCCAGACTGGTATGCAACGAGAAGAGGGGTATAGGGGTGAGTAGAGGTATACGGGGAGGTCCCTTCATGGGTCCTACCTGCCTGACCTACGGATATCGGAGGAAGAGCATACACATTTACCTTTAGCATTCATTATATCATTTAGTGATTTCTACTCCTGAGTGATTTCTGGTTGTATTCTTGGTCATATGGGAAGTCGAAGGGTTTGCATTTACTTGTTTGTATCCCTCGATTGTATATGAGGCCTTGGGGATTTTCCTTTATTTACTATTGTTCTGATTTACTGATATTAGTTGGTTATATCTTTGGGTTCCATTCCATGCTTTCCATATTTTGATACTTCTAGTATTTTGCCTTTCCTTCCCTTCCTGTCATTGAGGTTACTAATATACTATCATTTATGTTATTTCATTTATATCATGGTAGCTGAGCATGAATTCAGGTACATTTTTTCCTTATTTTCTTGAATCTCCCATTATGTTAGTTAGCTTTCTAAGGTATTCTACTTATATCCTATTAGTTAGCCTTCTATATATGTTCTACTTGTTAATTCTCTGTGAGTTGTATTCATTTATCAGTCTACTTGTTGTTTTTATTTCTTGTATAGTCCCAGTCATCCTATGAAGCCTAGTAAGTACCATATTTCGGCTATTTGGTACTCATACTACACTCTGCATCTTTATGCTGCAGATCCGAGTACGAGTCATCCACGTTGATCCTATGAGCTCGAGATTTTTTTCCAGATTTCAAGGTGTGGATGATCCATGAGGTTCGTATCCTACTTTATCTTATCATTGGTTTATTACATTTCTCTTGGATTCTACAAAAAGTGATGCATTTATACTTTTATACCTATACTTATTCCACAGTTATATTAGTGGTTCATGTACTCTATACCGATTTTGGAGTTATTATTTTATTTAATTAGACTTTCGCTTATCCCTGTTCTTTATAGTTTTGTTTCATAGTCCGCTTAGAATATGTTCTAGCATGTTTATAATTATTGGGTGGATTGCCTACAGTGGTTGTAGGTGCCCTCATAACCTGAAAAATTGGACCGTGACAGTAGATCATTTACATGTTTGGGTCTATACTCCCTCTATTCAACTTTAGTTGTCACTTTTTTTCATGATCCAAAAATGATATAGTGATGGCACCTGCCTTACCCACCTATACAGGTAAGACTAGATAATTCTATAAGGGAAAAAATGCAGAAATAATTAATCAACGAGAAGAAAAGAAGGTACAATATAAAAATCCAACTACAAAACCACCTAAAAACTGGTTTCACTATGTACAAGCCTCTGAGTATGAGAAATAAATATCTAAAAAATACATGTCTCAATTGTCTAGAATCCTCAAGAAGGATCTAATACATTAACAGAAGAGTTAATGCTTCTTTCGGATGAAAAACAGCTACCTCAACTCTCTGAAAACTCGTGCCTTGGATTTGATATAAAGGAAGATGATCAAACTCTGAAGGAGTCTGCATATACACAAAAGTAGAAAGCAAGGGAGTGAGTACAAAATAAATAGCAGGTACCCAGAAAGTATGCCTGTCCTGACACTAAAACAAAATGGTGACAAGTCACCAACTACCCCAATCATCCCAACGATAATCCTCCAGACTCCGAGCTATGATTAGTACAACACCATCAATTTATAATGAAAGTAAATGATAAATTTAGGGTGTAGGGTTGATAACAACAATAAACATCTCAAAGAAACCAATAGTGAAACAACAACCCAGAGAGTGTTAACCATAACTAAATCCAGCTCTGTATTAAGATAATATCAACAAGGCCTTACCAGTCAACTCAATGATCTATCAATACTGAAGTGAAACCACTCAATTCATATTACACAGAGAATCCCATTCTTAGACCATTAAGAGGATGCCTCTCTCTTGAGTCCATTTCACAACTCATGGGATGAAATCCCATTCATTATGTTAAGGCCTCATAGGTGGAGCCCATAGAACCTTAATTATTTCTATCGTACAAGTACAACCGCGGTGGGAAGCATATATCCAATATAACCTAGAATCAAACTCGTGGTATGAACACTAATAAGAATAGTCTAAGGAAAATAATCTATCAATATTAGGCTCAACCATCTCATAATACCAATCTCGTTTAAATCCATCATTTTTTTCAAATTCATCCTCAATAAAGGCATTTATTATCACTTCTCACCACTTTCTTGAGGCTTTTCATTTCAATCATAAGAGCATATAACCCACCTGGACATCTCGGGCACACAGTGTCATTGCAACAACAAGGCAAACATAACAATATAATAATATATAGGTGAGTGAGAGAAATTGAAAGGAACATGCAATAAATAGGAATTCAATCAAGTAACCATTAGTGTATGTATAATGCAATATAGTGGGTTATAATGCAAGTCTATCTCATGTAGCTTGGCAATACAAAAAATTATACATCACTCATTTATAAAATTACTCATTCATTCATCATAACCAGGAGGCTTTTGCCATATCAATATCATTTAATATAGGTGTCACCGTAGGTAATCAACTCACCGTACACACCTTCAACTATCCAGTATGGTCAGTACCCTTGGAGGCTAGCTAAGCTAGTAGCACTAGCCACCTTAGACTTAAATGGAAAGACTAGAAAATTCCTCTACATCAGAATTAACTGGCAAGACTAGACAATTCCGCCATATCAAACTTAACTGGGAAGCCAGGCAATCCCATCACCTCAATACTTGGTTGAAAAGATCGATCCCATGAATATTATCAATACTTTCATATGTCTAACTCAATTCAAAAGTCCAAAAACATTAGGATTATAAAAATTAAGCAAAAATATGGCATGATAAGAACAAATAAATCATAAGCCCCACGCTGCAAACTATCAACTATGATATCACATCATGTAAGTAAGGCCTACACACGAGCATAATCATTAATCAATACCAATAAATGCATTAAACCCTATTCGAGTATCACAATGCCTATATATCATAGGAGGAGATATTGCTCAATTCTCCTACTTATTATATTAATATGCAATATTAAGAAAGTAAAAAGTCATTTCTTTAAAATTCTTTAACGTAAAAATATAATGACCTTTATTTTCATACTCCTCAACTTTTTATTATTAGAAAAACATATAAAATATATAATTAATAGTTATATTCATGACATTATATAGTACTCCCACCATTTCAAATTAGTTGACCCCTATGGACTTGACACATTTATTTAAAAATTAATTATTAAAAAATTATTTTACTTATCTACCCTTATATGTCTTTCAAATTCTAACAACAACTACAATATTAAATGCAAATACTTAATACTCCTACCTAGGGTAAAGTGAAAAAAGGTATTTACTCCCTCCATTCAACTTTAGTTGCCATATTAAGTTTGGGTCGCCCATTAAAAAAATAGTAATTGACATGAGTATTTTACCATACCAACCCTATTAATTAATGCTTAGTATTAGGTTTGAAAAATAATTTGAGAAATAAACAGTTAATGCTACTGGTAAAAAATAATGAAAAAAATTATCTTTTCTTGATATGTGAAAAGTGAAAAGATGGCAACTAAAGTTGATCGGAGGGGGTATAAAATACTCTAGATTTCACAAATGGTAAAACTAATTTGAAACAATTTTTTTTTTGAAAAGAAGGCCAACCAATATAAAACGGAAGGAGTATTTCATATTGCAGTCTCATAAATAACCACTTTCTTACAATTATAGAATTTATTTGAATATAAAATCCTATCTAGAAAATACATCATCTCACTTTTTTTTACTGTTCAAAATTTTGATATATTTTACAATCGATAGATCTCTACTGTTGTAGGTGCTATCCAAAACCTATTAAGATTTACGAATTATTATAAAAAAAATTCTAGGTAGAATGAGAAGAAATACATTATAAGACTTTGTAGAACTAATTGCATTTACCTTTTAATGAAGATGTTATGTTTCCAGTGATTAGTAGTTTGACTTGAAGAATAAGATGAAGACTATTGAATAATAATCGATTTGCGGGAGTGGATGTCGACAACAACTTGGGAGATTGTGTATTGATTTTGTATTTTTCCTTCTATTTTAAACAATTAAGGTCGTAAGAATAATGTTGCAGTAATCTTTTTATATATTATTGATATATGTATTTTATATTTTATATGAATTTTCGGTTGTCATAAATTTGTGATTTCTTCTAGTTCAAAATAATGACTTGTAACTTTTTAAAAGGATGTTAATTACCTACACAGTAATATCTTTTTTATAGATGTAATGGCCCTTATGGTCATTTTTGTGTTTTCACATTTTCTTGCATCCTTGAGCTTTCCTCTAGCGATCCTAAGTCATTTCTGACTTATCGAGACTAGTGATTCGGTTTTCAGTTCATTCATTTGGTCATTATAGTCGTTCCCTATTTCAAAGCCTTACCTATTGAAATCATTGACTTCAATCAAAACTTTGTGAAAACAAACATCAAATAAGTGAACTTTGATAGTTCCGTTAGCTCGGAAACATAGATTTTGATCTAGATGGACTCTTGATTTGAGTCTGGAGGCCTTGGTTTTGGTTTGATCTTGCCTTACGTGTTTTATGTGCTTTGAAGTTCTTAAGTTTTACTTGGGTTGACTTTTTATGATCAAAGCCTTGGATTGACAATCCAATTACCCATCAGCTCTGAAATGTCAAGTTTGGGTTAGGTGAGCTATTCGTTTAGGTTTTGGGTCAATCAAGCTAATTTCAAGTATTTAGTTAGAATATTTGAGTGTTTGACCTAGAGTTGACTTTAGTCAATATTTCATCAAAACAATCTCGGATTGAGATTTTACTTGTGTCGTTGTGTCTATAATATCAATTTTATGCAGGTAACATATTTGGTTTGTCTTCATCAGGTTCTGAGATTATTTTAAGCATCATTTTCATAGTTTTTTTTGCTGATGTACAGCTATTGCGGGTGCACAACCCTTTGCTCTTCATTATCGCATTCCCGTTTCACACGATCACGATAAAGAGCATGATCAAGCTTCACAGTCGTGGTTGTCTCCAATGCTATTGTGACATGCTATGCATGCGATCATGTAGATCTTCTAGTCTCAGCTTCACGATCGCGAAGAACAACCTGCCAGTAGTTATAAATACCTGAAGAATCCAATTTTCCACCTATTTCTTCAACTCTTCACTTGCAAAAGCTTAAAAACCACTATTTTCAATCCTTGAGGTTTTGCACTCGATAGTGGGCGATGTTGAAAATAATATTTCTTTGATTATTCTTCATTTATTGGTAAGTTTACACTTGAATTTCATCCAAAAGTTTCCAAATTCTCAAAGTTGATTATTCACTTAAATTCGTTGATTTTAGCTCGTCTTAGCTCCAAATGTTTTCTATGAGTTTTCTATGATGTGGTGAATGTTTTGATATATTTTACTCGGAGATTTGGGTTTACAGGGCCATAGATCCGTTTTGACTCAAATTTTGATCCCGGTAGATTTAGGGATATCATTTGACA
>JBDJHY010111435.1:0-13711 GCA_039654485.1 Withania somnifera
GAGATTTCAGTAGTGAAGGTTCATTGGGCACATTGACCATTCGAGAAGGCTACCTGGGAGACCGAGCATGATATTCGAGCCCAGTATCCATATATGGTTGAGCCACGGGTACTATTCTTTCCTTAACTTACGTGTACAAAAGTCCTTTTAAGTGGTGGATGTTGAAATAACCCGCTTGGTCATTTACTTGCTTTTAATCTTTTTGGTGTTTCGAGCATTTCATTATCTGCCCTAAATTATTTATAACTCTTTGGGACTGATAGTTCGGTGCCTTGGAATCTCTACATCTTGTTATCATAGTTTACCTGTTTCAAACTTAACCTTGAAATAGTGGAACTTGAGAGTGAATTCTTATTCAACAGGCTCAAAATCAGATTATGACAGTTTTGTTATCTCCGAAATGCCGACTTTGGTCTAGTTTGACCTTTAGTTCAGTCCCAGGGCTTTCATTTTGAGTTTGAGTTATTTTAGGGAAATTTAGTTTAAACGGAGTTCATTTAGGATCCTGGGATGTATTTTGATGATTGGAGTGTCGTATAGGAATTATGACGCTTCCATTAGCTCCAAACTGGTAATTGTGGGCTAGTTGGGTCATTGGTGCACTTCTTAAGGTGTTCAAGCTTGCTTTGAGGGTTTGTGTGGAATGTTAGAAAGTTGCTAGTTTTAGTTCAGTTTGACTTGGGGGTCATTTCTACTTAAACAATATCGTATGGTCTTTTCGACGAATCTATTGAGTTTGAAACATCGTTTTTATGATGTTTCATATTTGGTTTATTGGAATCTATGCCCAATTCAATTTTATCCCTCATTTGATGTTCTTGGAACTGTTGTTGCACAACTTTTTTGTTGTTGAAACAGTAGTCCCAAGTCCATCTCCACGTTTGCGGATTTGGCCACATTTGGGGAGGGTCTTTCCCCCTTCTTTGAGTTCGCGGTTCCCTTGTCGTTTTTGTGAAGATCAATGGTATCGACTAGGCATCCAATTTTCTCTGCATTCGCGGAGAACCAGTTATATTCACAATGGCCTAGTCAGTCCATAGTTCACGATTGTGGTGGCCTGGCGTGTTTGCGAAGGCCTACAGCTAGGACTATATATACCAGTTCCATCAGAGTTCCCCCCATGAAAATTCATATATTTTCCATCTATATACATATATTTCTTGGTCCTTTGAGATGTTTTAGAGGTGATATTATTGGGAGATTGTTGAGGTATAGTTGAGAAAGCATTGGTGATCTTTATCCTCTAGTTTTCAGGTTCGATTCCGGCTTTGTTGTAAAGTAGGAATTGTTGAATTAATTTGTTCTTTACATAAACTTCCCGTGGCTTTTTAAGGGTGTATTTAGGTCCCATTTGAGCTTATTTTCAAACCACGTTTTCCCCTTGAGTTGAGGCCTACCTCCTGGTATTTTTAGTTTATTTTTTAGGCTATCCAATAAGCTTATCTGTAGGCCCGATTTTCGACATAGATTGCACTTCAAAAGATGGGTATCATTTTTCATAGTTTCACTTCTGGTTACTTAATTTGATAGTTTTGAGAAAATTTAGGCTGATTTGGAGCTTTGGTTTGGTTGAGCACACGTTTAAAGGACTTTTGTCGATGCCAAGGTAGGCTACGCTTACCTTCCTCTTAAACTGGGACATGTAGGGTCTTTGTACTATGTTGGCTAGTTGTTAGGATATATTAAAGGTTGGTAGACCTTCTATTCCTATTCTCCCTCTGTTTTCTATAGGTTTGGGGTCCAATGAAAGGTCATAGTGGGCATTAGGTGTTGTATGTTTTTATGGACTTTCTGGGAAGTGGACTAATTGTTGGGAGACTGTGTGGGTCCCTTGATTCCATACCTTTGAATCCATTGCTATCGCGTTGTTTTTTCTCTTCGAGATTATTGGGGAAGTCAAGTCCCTTTATTGTTTTGGTTGTACCTGTCGACGGTATGGAGCGTCAGGTAGGTTTGATATATTTTATTTCTGTATGTACCCAGTGGTCGTATGGGCAGATTTTTGGTTTATATCTGCCTTTATTTACTTTATGCATTTACTTATTATATTTGTTATCTTTTTTGTTACTTTTTGTACTCAACTGGAGCCTAGTTACATTTTTGGTATCTGGTTAACTCGTGTCTTCGTGGTAGTTGGATTCTATGAAAAAGAAGTACCCAGAACTTCATTCTTAACATTCTTTAACTCAGTTGTGCTTAGTCATATGCCATACCTGTTAGTTAGCTTCTTCTTCCAAGTTTACTTATTACTATGACCTGTTTTACTTATATCACATTGCTTTACCTATGCTTTATTTGTGCCAGGTTGACCTATGATGCCTACTGGGTACCTGTGTTTATGTTACTCATATTGAATTTTTGCACTATTTTTGTGGTGCAGATACCGGCCTGGGTCAGCGTAGGAGGCGGGATCGTGCAGACTAGGCTGCTTTTCTTGGAGACTTATGGCAAGCTTATGACATGCAGGCTATTCGTTTCTCCCTCCATTTAGTGTCTGCTTATTTCTTCCCAGCAGGCTTTGCTTATTTTGTATTTTAGGAGCTTGTCTATTGTACATATTTCTTTTGGATACTCAGTTTGTAGCTCCTTATACCATTGACACCAGGTTTTTTGTCTAGGTTGTACATATTTATCTTCTTCTGTTGTTGTTGGTTATATGTTATTATTTTACTTTCCATTGGTAGTTGTGAGTGATTGGCCCATTACTTATAGCTCCAAGTTGAAGGGACAGGCTTGTCTACATGTAGGATGTAGATGTCATCACGACTTGAGTTTGAGTCATGGCAACTGCACATTATTTAACTTCTATTTAGACCATTTGTTAGGCAATCAACCCATCATGTCAAGCTGGGAGGTCATATTAGAGATAATACAAAAGAAATAACTTGTTTTAGTTATTTAACTTAACAAAGGTGAGTGTGAAACCGCTTAATAGTAAAGGAAAACATGTAGGCATGTCATATTTATAAACTAGTGCATCTAGGGAAAACATGTCACAATAACTAAATACTTAGATAACATGGTAAATCACATTTCTAGGCATTCAAAGCAAGTTAAGTGTTCTTAACAGGCGATGTGCACTTCTTTATCAGTTATTCACAAAGGGCATGTATAGAAGAGTTTTAAATAAAATTTTATCCTGGGAGACTAACAAATTGTAGTAATTACAACTCTAATCATCCATATCCACCATTATACAAGTAAGGCTCAAGCTAGTATACTCAGCCTGCACAGGATTTTACTATTAAATTCAAAGGTTGGGTAGAACACCACTCCATAGAAAATTTATCAACAAAAATAACAGGGTTTTAGAAGGCATTTTACCTTTGTAAGGGCAGCAAACCAGGACTACTAACTAAGGAAGGTTAACACCGTTTCGAAATTAAATATATAAGAAGAAAACACCTCTTTAATGAAATGTCGTGGGAGTTAGATGGCACTTGAATTTACCTTGTCCAGTTAATAAATGCTTGAAACTTACATAATCGTCTAAAAACTCAACATCTAAACCTAAAGATTCATTTTTTGTGTCCTTTCCACTAAGAACCCTAAAACTCTTTCTACTTTTTAATCTTACAATCTACCTCAGGTCTATTACTACTGCCTTTTTCCTTTACATGAAGAGGTGAGGACTATTTAGAAAAAAACAATTATGACAAAAAAATGAGGGGGAAACTTGGGAAAATTCGAAATTCAAATGGATAGAAGAGCAAAGTTACCATTTAAAGAAGCTTCAAGGGTCTTTCAGAAACCTCCATCTCACCAATTTGTACAAAAAGGGGAGAAAATCGATGTTATATTGAAGGGAGATTTGTTTTTCTACTTCGTAGCTTTGAGGAAAAAGAGGAGAAATGCAAGAGTGTAAGGAATCTTTTTTTTTTTTGGTTATCTTCTGGTGCGTCAGAGTGATGTGAAGGAAAATATATTATGTATATGTATTTATTTTGGGAATTTTATAAAGCTAGTGGGTTAATTTGAAATAAATTGGTCGGGCCATGCGAATTTCAACTGAGAATAGTTTAAATTGAATGATTTGGTTCAACGTAATGGATCCAAAATATTTTCAAAATTGTCCAATTGAACTAATGATAAGGCTGACTACAATGAATTGACTTAATCAATCTTTTAATCCAAACATTTGAAAAATTATCTTCTCAAAAAAGTTATTTTAATAAAAATTATTAATGTTGAACTGATTTCAATCGATTTCGCAAAACATCCACTTAATCAAATTTGTCTCATTTTCGAAGAAACACCCTTTGATTATTATTTTTTTAAATAATACACATCCACACATACATCATATATGTATATATATATATATATTTATATTTTTCTAAAACAACCATTATGGTCAATTTTGAAAAGATAGCCTGAATTTCGCAATCAGTTACTTAAATAATTTTAAGAATTAAAAGATAAATAATTAATATGATAGTGGATGGTCAAAATTGAGTGTCAAAGGGGAAAGGAAATAGTCTTTGTTCCCGTCTTCAAATGAGTACCAAACTTGATATCCCTATTGGGTGGTACACCAGGAAGATCAATCAACAATACATTTGCAAACCCTCTAACCACAGGGGCAGACTCCAAGGAAGGGTTATCAACACTAACATACCGAAAAAAATCCAAATAAGACAAATACCCCTTCTTAACTAATCTCCAAGCCTGAAATAAAGATATAACTCTCAGAGGATACGACCAACTCGTACCCTTCCACTTTACCCATGGGACACTAGACATACACAAGGTAACAATCTGGGCATGGTAATACAAGATAACATGTTAAGGGGAAAGCTAATCCATGGATAAAAAATCACATAAAAAAGGATCATATCTAGAAAAATCAAGTCTACCCAAGTCTCATACCCCGATATGAGCACACCCGAATCACAACTAAGGAATCACCAATAGGAGTAGAACACGAAGAGTTATAGTCATAGCATCAAAAACCATATCAAAACTAGTAGTAAAAATGCGTATACACATACCGAATAAATAGAATCCTAATCAAACAATACATATACAAGTCGATGGAAAAATAGGACGATATCTGTGATCACCAAATTAGATGGCTCAACCTTTGTCCTACCCAGAAATGCATAAAATTGAGTACGACTACCACTAGAATGAGCTGTATCATGACCTAAACCTCTACCGGTCTGTTATGCACCCTATTGGACTATGCCTCGACTCGACTGCGCACCCCCTCTTCACCTAGCTAGAGGTTCAGGCTACCTAGCTAGAGCATGAGATACCTGAGAGGCCTTATGAGTCTCGAACAGCATTTTCTGGGGACAGAACCTCTGCCTATGACCTAAATCACCACAAGTAACAAAACCCAATACTAGGAGCTTGATGTCGAAAACCTGAAAAGCCCAAATGGCCACCTTAGATGAGAATCTCTGTAAAGACCCATATGAACCTTGTTTCGGGCTGAACAAGATCTGGACCAACTGGATACTATCAGCAATATGAAATCCATCTAAAATAGCCCACGATGATGGAAATGATTTCCATGAAAAATATTAACTCCTTCCCTATATGAGGCACAAGAAAACTACCCCGAAAGATGGGGCCTCTTACCCCTGAGATCCCCAAACTCCCCTCTCTGTAACTTCTCAAATCCTCTAGATGCCTCAATAACACTCTGAAGAGTAGCCCCATAAGCTTAGGAGGCTTGGAATGTTGCATAATAGAGATAAAAGGTCAACCCCCTCGTAATCCTAGTGATGTTCTCCTTCTTATATAGTTATATAGCCAATGGATGCCTAGACAAAGCATAGAAACTAGCCTCATACTTAGCAATTGATATACCCTCCTGAGATATGTCCTTGAACTAGAACCTGAGGCCTCCCTCATACTAGAGGCATAATTTATTGATGAAAGTTGTAGCGAAAATTTGTTAAGTCATAAGAAGGGACCCAACCTTCCTAGAAACAATATGAGAACTCCATTACTATCTAGCTAGCCCGAACAACTATAACATAGTATAATCAACCCTTTGGCCTAAACTAATACAAAGTTTTGAAATAAATCACGATATGTGCCAAAAGCTAATAGGGATCCTCAGTCTGCCCACCCTAAAACTGTGGTGGGTCTATATTTCTGAACCTCTCATATCTACACTGGTTCTCCTATGACATCGCAGTCACAACTACACCTAGAGTCCCAACCTTTGGAACAGGCATATATAAACTCTCTGTGCAATTGGTGGCTAACCCATCAACCCCTAAACCACTGCCAAATTCCCCTTTGGAGCCTAAAATATTGGTGGATGACCCATCAAACCATGAACTATTAGAATAGTCTATAGCTCTGGAATCTCTACCTCAGCCTAGTTCTATAAATCGTGCGACACACCACCGTATGAAAAACTCTGCAACACACCTAGGTACATGAGTAACATATCCTGAAATAGTAGGGCTTCCATAGAGTCATGAGGAACCTGCTTCTAATCTCTCTCAACATCCGGCTCAAGGGAGGTTATACTACCATAACCTTTAAGTGGGAAAGCTCCCCTCGCCCTACCTATAGCTCTAGCTCGGTCCCTACCCCTGCCTCAGGTAGCGGGCTTAGGAATAAAATGATCATTTCCATCCACCAAATCTCTAGTCCTAACCATCTGTTGAACAAAACTCGCAAGGAATCAACACAAGGCAAACTGATCACACTAGAGAAGAACAAGAATGGAAGGATATTTTCCTAAAGTTCCATACCCTCTCGAGGAAAGTAAAGGATGTCTATGCACCGATTTGCAACACTTTACAAAACTTGGATTGTATACAGTGGGACCTACAAACATGATGATCTGATACCAACTTGTCACGACCAAAAAATCCAATCGTGATAGCACCTATCTTTTCCACCGTGATAGATCAACCAAAACTAGTGAAAAGTAACCAATGGACTAGTAATGTGTAATTAAAACAATCTAATAGAAATTTAAAGTGTAAATTCATTTATGTATAAAATCCAAAACCTGGTATCCATTATACAAGCCTCTACATATAATTTATATAAATAAATGTCTCACAAAGTCTTAAGAAAGTAAAGACAATGGAAATAAAATAAAGAGTTATTTGGCGACTTTTGGCAAATGAGAAGGTACCTTTGGATATTAAGGATATGTACCTGGAATGAGAAGAAGGAGGAATAAAGACGACTATGTCATTGTACCTGCAAAAAAAATCCAGAGTAGGAAAACCTAATTACAAAACAACAGTACTCAGTAGTAGCCTTGGCTTGTTTAAATATAAAGAGATGACGAGAAAAATAGATAACTCAACACCCTCCATTAACTAAAATCTGCAATAGATATCTATATATCAACCCAAATATAATCTATACAATTACATACAAGTATATGACTATGACAATATTATTACTTCAATAAGATAACATTAACAAAGCATTCATAAAGTATGAAGTTCAACCAAACACCATAAATTTTCAACCAGGATCTCAAATTGAAATATAACTCAGAAAAGATAATATCAACAAAGTTATCAACACTGAACGATATCATTTCCCCATTTTAGGCACCCAGTCAGAGCCTGACATATTCCTGTCAACTATATAAACACTCGGTCTTAGCCTTGTCATGTGTCTTTTATCAATATAGACACCTCGTCAGAGTCTCAACATATGTTTTTTCAACAATAGATACCCAGTTAGAGTCTCGGCATGTGTATTTCATTATTTCATTCATTCCCAAGACACAAGAACAATTCAATATTTAATGTGAACAATTTCATAACTATCTCAAGAAATTCACATAAAAGTGTCTATTTCATATCAAGGGATAAGCACATCAGCCTCTCATGGTAAAATATTAGCAAGATCATTAATGTGATTCGACTAGCCAACTCCCACATTACAATGGAATATCAATACAAAACAATCAAAATGGTAATATTTTCTAATTTCTAACCATTCAAGCCAAGTCAATGCATTAAGCATTGCCAATGACTCCTTAATTTAAACAATAGAAACAATTTACCCAACAATTTACTTTGTTTTTAACCCGGCATGCTTAACAATGGTAACTGAGTGAATCCTCGTTATTTCACTCATACGGTAACCCCCAATATTCCTTATTACTACCCTATTACAATTAACTAACAATTAAATCATGCAAACTTATACAAAAAATTATAGAACCTCAACTTGCATCAAAAGTCAAATAAATGATCAATCTTTAGCTTTTTCCTTCCACAACGCCTCCAAGTGTGCATGGTCCAATCGATGTCCTTAAAATTCTCTCTTAGTCTTTGCCAAACTTGGGGTGAGAGCTATGTATTTGCATGAAAAAAAATTGAACATTGTGTGAAAAAACTATTTCAGAAATACTCCCAATGAATAGTTGATTCTCCTCATTCATGGTGGACCTGCCACAATCGTGGTCAACCCCCTTTTGGTCTCACCGTGTTCTTGGGAGACTGATTGCAATTGCATCCTAATATTCAATCCATTCAATCTCAGTTATTTATCATGATCGCGAGAATATATGGCGATTGCGTACCATAATAAGAATCAACCATCACAAATGCGAAGGAAGGCCTGCAAATTCAACGAAGAAAATTTCAACTCCCCGCAATCGTAGTTAAGTCCCAAGAATGCGAGGGAGTGCAAGTGACAGCAAAAACAAGAGAAAAAAACAATAATTTCCAAGTTACAAATGATTTTGGATAGACACTCAAAATTTATTTGGAATCTCGTGCAAACAAACAATATATGAAATCATACTAAATTTGACATTTCGTACTCAAGGAAACCATCAAAACATAAATCCAATGTCTCTTGAACCCGATATCTGTTAAAGGTTTAGTTTTACTAAATTTCATTAAAAATACCAAAATGCCCTCAAGATCCACCAAAAAAAACCTCATTCTAGACTAAAAACCACCTTATGAATCCTACATAATTATAGGATTTTGAGTCCAAAAACTCTAACATCAAATGTTGATTCAAGTCAACCGTTCTTTCTAGGTTTCCAACTTATCGCGTCAAACTACTCAAAATCAACACAAAAGGGTAAAAGTTAAAGAAGAAGGTCTTCCTAGACCAAATTCCACCTTCCAAAGCTGATTGAACAAAGGGATTTGCATTCCAAGGTTCCAAACCCCAAATATTGATTAAAGTCAACTATTTTCCACCTAAAGCTTAAAACTGAGAATTCCTCCAAACTTGTCCAAAACACCTCTCTGTTCCTAAAAGCACCATGAAACCTGACTTAGTTTAACTTGAAGCAACTATAGTAAAGGAAAAAATAAAAAATGACCTTAAGGGTCATTACATTTATCCTCTGGTTTAGCATATAATCACTTGAACACTACTATTTTATGCATCGAAACTACTAACTTAGCCTCCATCCTTGATATTTTATACCACTCCTTATTTACTAATTTCTCATCCTCAGTCATACTCTCCACCAACTTCACGTAATCCCCTTCTTAGCCTCAAACTTCCCGTGAATTCCCTATTCCACCAACAGTTCCCATAACACCTACGCAATCGACCTACCGAGACACTTAATAAATCTCTAATTGTATCCCTAATGCAACTAGAAGTCTTGTCTCATTTGTTGTAAGCGTCTACTACACCCCTAAGCCCCATATCTATTAACTTCTCTCTTATATCCAATGCACTGGACGCAGTGAAACTACCCCATCTGATCCTAGATCTATCATCCACAACCTTCTTCTTTTTCTTCTTCTTCTTCCTGTAGAATAGTTCTTATTTGTGTTAACTTTAAAGTCTTTATAAAGGCATTTATCCCCCTTCTTAGTGAGAAAACGTTAGGGTCTTAGACACTTCACTATAAAAGGTAACCAAATTTTCCTCCTTCTCAGGAAAGCTTGATTTGCTACAACCAACCTAAAGGCTTTAGTAAAATCCAAAAGTGAAGCTCTTCCTTTATTTATCTCCCCTAAAACAAAGACTCCCTTCACATCAACATACCCAGTTGAAGAAGAACTGATGTACCAATTAAAGTCTCCTCTTATAAAGAGCCTTTCGGTATTAGGCACACCGCTTACTACCTCATCCAAGGACTCCCTAAAACTCTTTTTTTCCCTCTCATCCTAGCTCACGTGAAATATGTAAGCACTAGTAATATTCATCATCAACTAATATTCCTACCCTATTCCTATTCCTAACACCTCCATAGTACCACAATTTATACCCTTCTATATTCCCTGCCTTAGTATCTATCCATTTGGTCTCATGGACACATGCTATATTAATCCTCCTCTTCTTAAGAATTTTAACGAGTTGTATGGAATTTTTATAAAGTCTTTATGTTCCATGACTCTACTCTCAACCTAGACACTACCTTAACCTACTTACCCATCTTGACCTATGACTCTAACCCCAAACATGTCCTCAACCTTAAACACAAAGAGTATCCCAACCCCGACCCTAAACTTAGACTCATACTCTACCTCGAATGATGACATGATCCTATAGCACTATTGTACACTAAAGCCACTAGTTGACAACAACCAATACCAGATACACCTGCAGGATAATCACAAACTAACTAGGTAGAATAAGAACTAAAAATAATGGATATATAAAGACTAACGAATTTGAAAAAGAACCATAAAACACAAGTTGCCTAAGAATTAAAAATAGAGACTAAATCAAATACTAAGGAGGTAGAACAATAACTACATAAACGGAGGCTAAATAAATAGCTAAATAAGTAGAAACAAGAACTAAATAAACAAAGACTAAAATAAAGAACTAAAGGTGCAGAAAAAGATCTATATAGATAGAATAAAAATAAATCAATTGAGGCTAAATCAAGAACTAAATAGGTAAAACACAATTAAAAAGAAAGAGGGTAAATTGGAAAATAGAATTGTAATAATGTCAAAGAAAGATCAAAAGATATAATAAGAAGAAACAACAATGGCCGAAAAGCAATAAATATATATCCAAAAATTCTATTACGAACGTCAAATATCAAAGATAATGATAACTAAAGATGAAAGAAATAAATATTCAGAAAAAAAATCACTAGGATTGAGCTAAGCTAGATGTCTCACTCAATTTGGAGGATTTCAGCAATTTGGGGCTGAAATTGGTCGTCGTAATCATGTCTTATGAGTCAATATTACCTACAAAAAGCAAACATAAAAGAGAAAAAAATGATAGAAAACTATGTGGATGCTGGAGACAAGCTGGAAATTACAGCTGGAGAGGTTGACAAGAGAATATCGTCAAAAATCATAATTAGGCTAGAAAACAAAACAAGGTGGAGCGTAATTCATAAATCAAAATTGGAAAAAAAAAATGTGCAACTGTGTGTTGGGAACCATAGCCAGAGTGAGTAGAGAATTTTCCAATGATGGTGATCTAGAGGCGAATGACACCGATGACGACCTCCAATGATGAAATTCATGGCATGCTCAAGAAGCCAATTTTGTAACAGCTACAACTCAAGAAATTAAATCTTTGTAGAAGTTGACAAGCTTAGTAGAAATCCTGGCGCCAGAGGAAATACAACAGAATTTTGTACTTTTTATCAACTTAGTACGACAGAGATGAAGAAATCATTGTCATGCACGGACATTAATGTGCAATCAAAAGGAAAAAAATCAAAATGTTTGGCGATTATCATTAGAGTAGAAAATCCCCAAGTACTAAATATAACTACAACTCATAATAAAATCTAGACTAACTTAATAGAGTAAGAATGGTAAGAAATTAATAGTAAAAGATATAAATTATGTTGAAGGTTGGACAAAAATGGGAGTTTCTATAACAGACATTATCCCGACTGAGCAACCATAGAGTCTAATATGTAAATCTATGCTGGGAGGGGCCCATATAGCTTTCCAAAGTATAGATCCTGATAATTCTCCTAGTGTCATGAGTGTACCTAATTTCATGTAGGCTAAGCACCTGATATTGGCATGTAGTTATGGTATTTCGATATAACCCTATACCGGCATGTGAAAGACCCTATCCTCTTGGTGCTAATACTACTCTCAAAAACTGACAACTCTGATTGTGCCTAGAAAGATCAGTGGGACACACCTTAGTACCTAACCAACCATTTAAACTAAATCTGACAGCCTGATTAAGTTTTTGTCTAATTGACACTGCTTTCTTTTAAATCATATAAATGTTGTCTGAAGTTGAATTCCAGGTATTCTGAGTATAATTTTATTGAATTGTTCTAAAATGGGCTTAAGTCTTTTCAAAGTCATAAAATTAAGAGTGTTTGACTCTGAAAAAACTGAATAATTGATTTCTTAAATCATGTATGAGACACTATCGACCATTATTACTAAATTATATAATTTAGCATAAAAAACCTAAAAACTTGTTCTTAGTCATTTACAAGTTTAATAATCATGAAAACATGTAAATATAACATGAAGTGTATAGTAAACTTTAATTAAACATGAGTACCGTAATTGAGGAACAACCCTAATGTAATAGACCATACTTGACTCATAGTTAGAAACCCTAAAATTATCTCAAAAAAAGTAAAAATACACTCTCAGGTCACCACGAGTTGAGTCACGAGTCGTGAAGCTTATTTCATGATTCGTAATATTGGCTCATGGAAAGCTTGATAGAAGGCTAATAATCAGGCCTAGTTCCCACGAGTAGTATCATGACTCATGAAATAGAAACCATGAGTCATACTGTTGACTCGAGGTAACCAAGTCTTGAAACACTATTAAATCAAGTCCCCAAACCATGAGTAACTTCATGAGTCGTAAAGTGGAAACCATGACTTGTGGTCTGAACTGATGGGGTGTCACTCAGAAGTATAGTAACTAAACCCCAAGACCATGACTTGAGTCATGAGTCATGAGTCATGATCCTCAAACCATAAGTCATAAGCCAACTCATGGTTCCCAATGATAGTTTTTAAGTTTAGAAATTGTTGGGATAGTTTAATTTTTTCCTTAGACTTATAATATCAAAGATACATCATTTTACCCTCTTTAGAGGTTAGTATAAATACATAAAATCTATTTTTTGGCACAATCAGGCTTAGAGAAATAAAACTTAGTTCATAATCTCTCAGATGTTTCTCAAGGTAAACTTAGGTTTCTTCAAAGATTCAGGAACCTTAGTGAATCTAAGTGAAACGGCCTTCAAATTAGTTTTGTAAGACTTCAAGAACAGTTTCTTCCACCCTTGTGTCCAAAACCTTATGCTTTTCAATAAAGTCCATTATTCATGAAGTTAGGATAAACCCTATTTTTGTATTATTCATGTCTAATCAATTAATCAGTATGATCCATGTAAATTTCACACGTTTCTATGATTCTTTTTACTTGTTCATGGTTTAATAGCTAATTTTCATGATTTTTTTATGCAACTTCTCAAGATTTGATGAATTTGACTACATTGCTTAGGATTAAATTGAAAATCTTATGATTTAGTTATTTTAAAGTGAATTATATTTTATTATTGGTGTGATAATAATAAAACCAAGTTTAGAAAAACCAAGTGTTTTAGTTATCTAGAACACTTGTAAATCAGGCTCAGTGGTGTCTAAAGGACAACTTATACATGTAGTTAGTACATTTTTCAAGGTTAGTTGGGTACTAATTAGGTCCCATAAATCTTGTTAGGAGTCGTCAGTCAGTTTTAAGTTTTGAGAGTAGTATTAGTACTGAGATAATAAGGACTCAGTAAGATCCAAGTCCTAGAAATACATGCCATCATAGGTTGAATA
>JBDJHY010111544.1:0-13711 GCA_039654485.1 Withania somnifera
ATCGATCGTGATCCATACACACTAGACGGAGCATTTCTCAAGTTCGCATCTTGGTAAGGTTTTCTGTGACTTATCAGCACCCAAAGCAATCCTACTTTAATAAGCCATATGCACACCGACGTGTTTATTAGAGAAATTTTGAAGAGGATATTGATAGTGAAATGTTTATATTTCAAGCATGCAACAAAAAAAAACCATGTTGGGTGTAATAATATCCGAAAATATTAGTGTTAATTCAAGGGTACATTAATTCTTTTTCGGAAGATGTTATTTCTCTAACTTTAAAAATTTGAAGAAAAAAAAATAATAAGAATCCCGTTAAAAAAAATTAATCGATTATTAGTCTTGGTGACAGTAGAAAACTTGTCCAATATGTAATCAGACACCATATAATAAAAAATAATTGTCTAATAAAAAGCAGATTATTTATATAAATTTTAAAAATCAATTTTATGCTAAATCACCATGTTGTGGTACTAAAAAGTTGAAATGACAGATGGGAGACCCCAATATTAAGGTCATGGTGTTCATTCATTGATTAAGCTTTAACGTATTGAAATAAAAGTTCATTGACAAGCACAAAAACAGTACGTGCGGCATTAGCAAACCCTCACACAGAAACTCCTAGTGCCTATCAACATCATGTACCCTCCCACATTCTCACACGTAGCAATCTTCTCTGTTGTTTTTCTTACGATGTTTAACAAACATTTTAAAATTTTCTTATTAATTTAAATCCAAGTTGGCCAAGACTTATTAATTTTCATTCGATACTAAATAAATAAGTTCCATAACTTTACAGTTCTTTTTAAAAGAAAAATATTACAATTTTTTTAGCATAATTACCTTTAATAGCATAAAGTATCCGAAAAGATCCCTTTTTAAGATTAAACTATTTATGTACCCATATCATGTAAGATAAATAAATTATTTTATATTGTAATACTAGTTCAAACATATTAAATCATATTATCTGTGAAAAGCATGGATAAATAAATTATTTTATATTGTGATGTTACTTCAAACACATTAAATCATATTATCTGCATTGATAAATAGATTATTTCTAAATCATTTCAAATAGCGATGTTAGTTTAGACATGCTAAATCATATTATTTTTAAAATTTTAATAATTATATTGCCCCCCCCCTCGCGACCCTCCTCCAACACCCCAACACTTTCATAATTTCATAACTAAATTTATAAGAATAAAAACAGCGAATTGATATACTAAGTTGATGTCAACAAAGATGTAAAACTTTAATCGAAATTTTATATTAAAATTTTGAATTGATGTGTCAGGACCCAAAATCTCGGGTCATGATGGCATCTACAACCTTCCTGTAGACAAACCTAAGCCCGGAGCTACCCGTAATAGACTATAAGCTCTCAAAACAACCAAAGCAACAAAGGAAAGCATAGACAATACCTAATAACGGAAGCCAACAGGGAAACATACAAAACCCAAATACCAAAACCTAGAGTCAAAGGCATATGGAGCTACTATACAGAATATATCGAAAAATACAAAATACAAATCTCCTGTAAAAGATAATATAATACAAAGCCTGCTATGGACTGAATAAAGCAAACCAAAGTCAAGGAAATCAAGGTCGGCTCGGACGACAAAGCTCACTTTAATCTCTCAAATCAGCTAGGTCTACTCTGAACGATCACGGCGTCGCTGATAGCCCCTGACGGTATCTGCACCACGAAAAAGGTACAGAAGTGCAGCATGAGTACTAAACAAGGTACCTAGTAGACATCATGGGCCAACTCGGTTAAAATATAATGCGAGTAATAAAGCGAGGAAGTAAACAGGTTGATAATAGTAAGGAATCGTAAAGGAAGCAATAAAACTAATAATAAGCAGAAAAGTGAGATATCGATTGTACCAGTATAGAACTATGGGAACTAAACATAGTAGATACATACTATAGAGTCCAAATTTCGAAATTCGAACGAAGTAAGGAAACATACCTGTGCTCCAGCTCAGTCAGACCTTACTAACCACGATATCATGTATGCAAGAACCACGAATAAGGATCGAATAGAAGGATACCACTAAATACGGAGTAAAAGTAAACACACAAGAACCTACCGGCGTCCCATACCACCAGTAAGTACACACAGCACAACAAAACCTACTTGGCGCCGCATCCCACCGGTAAGTACAAACAGCACAACAAAATCCACTGACTTCCCCCTTAAGCCCGGTGAGCACACACCATACTTAAAGAAAGGACACAGGGGCGCAGGAAAGTAAAGTAGAACATCAACCTCGAGCACACACCCCCTGTCAATGCCAGTAACAAAACGAGGGCCCAACCCTTTGGTGCCAATAATTAAAACGAGGTACAAGAGTATCAATGTAGCAATGACAACGAAACGAATAACAACGAAAATAGAAAGTAAACTGAGTCTAGGATCGGCCAAAGGCCACCGGCTAAGAGCTTACCTCACCACACTCGTCACGTAATGGCTGAAATAGTTCCCCAGGGTCGGTGGCCTCCACATGATGGGCCAAGATCGAGGCATGCAACCCTTCACCCTCTATGCCCTTACCCCCGAAATCCAACAAGAATATCAATAGAAAAACGACATTCAACCTAAATAACCCAGCCCACACAACTAGCCATATCACGAGCATAATAATATCAACCCAGTCTATAATGCACAAATAAACCTAGCCTATCTGGATGTTAGTCGAAATCCTCAAAGTACGCACACCACGGATCTGAAGCTTAGACACAGTCGATATCACCTGAAACTAAACAAATTACAAGTCCAGGGATTAAATATACATAATAAGACCCATATTGCAATTAGCAACCCAAGTCGAGAAGCACGCCCCACAGCCAAAAAATACAAACTAAATATACCAGCGCACAGCCTCAACTCGGGAACTCGTAGTCTAAATATGAGCTCAAGGAGAGACTAAAAACGTACGTATTCTGAAATGTTGATTTTAATAGTAATAAGGGGTAAATCAACTGAGTATTCTGGCAACAAGCTTAAATGAAAGGGTGAAGCCCTATTTAGAGAAGGCACGGGGAAGCAAAGGCACCTTTTGGCCACAGGCGCGACCCTGCTGGGGTGGCTGCCTGAGCGCTGGGACGGACCTCACCAGGACGACCTCATGGAGCAGGCGCGACCTCACTAGGGCAATATCGGGGCGCAGGCACTACCTCTCCAAGGCAACCTCGAGGCGCAGGCCAACCTCGCCAAGGCAACCTTGAGGCATAAGCGCAACCTCTGGCGCAGGCACATACTCACCAGGGAGACCTCGAGGTTTAAGCACGACCTTGCCAAGGCGACCTCTGGGTGTTGGGGCGGTCTGTGATCTGCAGCAACTTTTTTAAAAGTGGGAAAACTATGAGGGGTCCAAAACAAGCATCAGGAGTCTAATTTTAACAAACCAACAATGCTTTTTGGGTGGAAAACACACCACAGAGCATTAACCAGCTAGAATTCAAGAATTAAACAACAATCCAACTGGGAAATAAGGATAAAACAACTACACTCAATCAAGTTTTGACAAGGGTGAACAACTACCATTTCCACGGGAAAATAAAAGAGAAAATAACTTACCAATCCAAAAAGAGACAAGGGTGAGCTTGGGGAACGACTTCCCTTCAAATTAGGTGAGTTTTGGAACTCAAAAGCAGCATGGACAAAGAAGAATAGAAATGGAAAATGGGGGAAAATGATTTGAAAATTCAAGGTTGGGATTTATATATTGCCAGGCCCTAGCTCACGCGATTGCGTGGGCCAAGCTCCAAGAATGAGATTCGGTTGGGAAAAATTTCTACATAACAACCTAAACTCAAACAAAAATCCCAGGACACAGACTTAAGGTCCATCTAGACTAAAGTCGGTACTCCAAAGCTAACGAAACTATCAAAATTTGATCCTGGACGCATTTACTACTATTTCACTCTTAAGTTCCACTATTTCAAAACTGAAACTTCAAAATAGAAAAATTGAGATAACAGGCAAACGAGACACCAGGGCACCGAGCTGCTAGTCCCAGCAAGTCATAAACGACTTGGGGCAACTACCAAACAGCTCTAATCATAAGAAAAGATAAAAGGCAAGGAAATGACTGAGCGGGTCATTACAGTATCCACCACTAAAAAGGACTTTCATCCTCAAAATTCAAGAAAGGAGTAGTACCTGATGGCTCGAACAGATGTGGATATTGGGCCCGCAAATCACGTTGTCTCCCAGGTAGCCTCCTTAATTGGTCGATGTGCCCAACGAACCTTTACTACTAGAATCTCCCTAGACCTGAGCTTCATCATATCTCTAGTTATAACAACCTCAGGCTCCTCAATATTGGTCAGAGTGTCAATATATGCACCTCCTCTCGATGAAATACATGGGAGGGGTATGGTACATAGCGACAGAGCATCGATACATGGAAAACTAGATAAACTGCAGCTAACTCAGGTGGCAAGGCAAGTCTGTGGGTGACCCCTCCAACTCTGCAAAATCTCGTATGGTCTAATGAACCAGAGGCTAAGCTTGCCCTGCCTACCAAACCTCATAATGCCCATCATAGGAAAGACTCTAAGAAAAACCAAGTCACTAATATTGAACTCAAGGGACCGAAGCCTACGATCCACGTAGCACTTCTGCCTAATCTAGGTTGTCTGTAACCTATCTTGAATAAGTCTGACCTAATTTATTGTATCAAAAAGCCAATCTAAACTCTAGGATCGACCCTCGCCGCCACTAAACCAACCAATGGGTGATCTACAACGTCTTCCATACAAGGCCTCAATTGGTGCCATTTAGATACTAGAGTGATAACAGTTATTATACAAAAACTCTACCAAGGCCAAGTGCCTATCCCAACTACCTCCAAAATAAAAAATACAGGTATACAACATATCCTAAAGTACATGAATGGTCCTCTTAGACTGCCTATCTTTCTGTGGATGAAAAGTCGTACTCAAATCAACATTTGTTCTAAACTTTTGCTAAATTAATCTCTAAAACCATAAGGTAAACTGTGTGCCCTGATCGAATATGATATACACCGGCACCCCATGAAGCCTAACCACCTCACGGACATATAACTCATCTAACCTCTCTGCACCCCAAGTCAAACGAATTGGTAAGAAGTGAGCTGACGTGGTAAACCAATCCACGACAATCAAACCCTCTTGAAGTATGAGGAAGGCCTAAGACGAAGTCCATAGTAATTTTCTCCCACTTACACTCAGGGATAGGGAGCCTCTGCATCTCACCGCCCGTCCTCGGGTGTTCTAACTTTACCTACTGACAGTTCAAACACTGAGACACAAAAGATGCAATAGACCTCCTCATACCTCGCCATCACTAATGATGCCTCAAATCGCGATACATCCTCGAAACACCTGAATGGATAGAGTACTTGAAGCAGTGGGCCTTACACAGCAGAGTCGGAATTAGATCACCAACCCTCAAAACAGTAAGGCGACCATGAACCCATAATACACCATCAACATCTATGCTAGCCCAATCAAAATCACCAGATAGGACCCTTTCCCTCAATTGAACTTGACGTGGATCCTCATACTGGCACTGTCGGATATGGTTAATCAAAGACGATCTGGGCTTAATACAGGCAATAACTCAATTTGGCACTGAGAGATTCAACCTAACCATCATGCTGGCCAAGAACTACACATCCCGAGCTAGAGGTCTCTCAAAAAATAGGACTACAGCTAGGCTACCCATACTTACCACCTTCCGACTCAAGGCGTCAGCAAGCATGTTAGCCTTGTCCAAATGGTAGAGAATAGTCAAGTCGTAGTCCTTTAGGAGCTCAACCCATCTCTGTTGTCTCAAGTTAAGATCCTTCTGACTCAAAATGTACTATAAGCTGAGGTGATCTGTGAATAACTCACAATGAACCCTATATAGGTAATGCCTCTAGATCTTAAGCGCGAAAATTACTGCCACCAACTCCAAATCATGGGGGGAGTAGTTGCACGCATGATCCTTCAGGTGCATCAATACATATGTTATGATATGGCCCGCTGCATCAGAATACAACCCAAATCAACACCTGAAGCATCATAATACACAGTGAACAGCTGACCCTCAATAGGTAGAATAAGAACTGAAGTAGTAGTCAATAACTTCTTCAACCTTAGAAATCTGGCCTCACACTCAGCTGACTATTGGAAGGGCACATCCTTCCATGTCAGTCTAGTCAAGGGGTTGCAATGAAAGAGAAACCCTAAACAAAATAGCAATAATACCCTACTAACCCTAAAAAGTTATGAATCTCAATAACGGACATGGTTAAGTCCAATCACAAACTGTCATAACCTTCACCAGATCAACACTAATGCCGGTACCCGATATCACATGACCCAGAAATAAGAGAGAATCTAGCCAAAACCACACTTTGAGAACTCAGCGTAGAGTCGCTCAGCCCTCCTAGTCTACAACACAATCCTCAGGTGGCCCTCATGCTTAGATCGACTCCGCGAGTAAACCAGTATGTCATCAATAAAGACAATCACAAATAAATCCAGATAAGGACAAAACACTCGATTCATCAGGTCCATTAAAGTTGTAGGGGCATTAGTCAGCCCAAATGATATCACCAAAAACTCGTAATGCCTATACCTCATCCGAAAGCTTTCTTTGGGACATTCTTAGCCGAACCCTTAACTGGTGGTAGCCATATATCAGATCAATCTTAGAGAACATCGGTACTCCCTAAAGCTGATTAAACAAATCATTAATGTGATGTAGAGGATACTTATTCTTGATAGTAACCTTGTTCAGCTGCTTATAATTAATGCACATCTGCAGAGACTCATCCTTCTTCATAACAAACAACACTGGGCACCCTACAATGAAACACTAGGACTGATAAAGACCCTGTCAAGCAAGTCTTACAGCTGAACACTCAACTCACTAAGCTTAACCAGGCTATATGATAGGGAGGAATGGAAATGGGCCTTGTGCCCGGCTCAACCTTGATAGTAAAATCTATATCTCGCTCAGGTGGAAGGCCAGGCAAGTCAGCAGGGAAGACATCAACAAACTCACTAACAATCGGCACAATCTTAGGGGAAAGAGACTCAATACTTACATTTCTAACATGGGCCAAATAAGCAGCACAACCCCGAGCGACAAGTCTACAAGATCGATAATAGGAAATGGCCCAAATCGATGAACGGCTAGTGGGACTATGCCATACTACAGAGGGTATGCCATGAAAAAATAAGGTCACGACCTTGGTATAACAATCAAGGACCGCACAATAAGAGGACAACCAGTTCATGCCCAGAATCATATCAAAAGCTAACATAGCCAACTCAATCAAATATACACATGTGCCATGATCTTAAATAGTCACCAGACACGACCTGTATACCCAATCCACCACTATAGTTGCACCCACTGGGGTAGATAAACTCAAGGGTACAGGCAACCGCTCACTATCAATACCCAGTCTCAAAGAAAAATAAATAGAAATATAGGAGAAGGTAGAACCCGAATCAAACAAGCTCAGTGCAGAAAACCCAAATACAGACAACGTACCGGTAACAACTACATCAGAGGCCTCGGCTTTGGTCCTATCAGGAATAGCATAAGGCTGGTGCTGCTCCCCTTCCTGTTGTGCACCCATGCCACTTTCTCTACCTCTGGCCACCTGGACTCCTCCCCTAGCTCCTCAAAAGGTTGGTGGCCCACCTATGACTAGTGGTATTGCCAGAAATGGCTGAACAGGTAGAGTTGTGTCCTCAGAGGCACTATGCATGGGATACGCCTGGGCATAATATCTCTGGCCCCCACACTCATAGAAAATATCACTTAACTGGAACTGGCCATAGGGCCCCTCAACAGAGTGTCGCAAACTCGAAACTGGGCCTCTAACGGGCTGGCTGCTCACCTCACTGCTGGAGGCCTGGTGCTATCAACCAAGCTGGAATCTCTGGTCAAACCCAGGATCTTTTGGCCTAGACCCTAAAAACTCACCTGATGGTGCTGCCTCTTCTTGCTACCATCTTGGGCCTAACGAGTCAAGATCTCCATACGACAAGCATAGTTATAAGCACCCAGAAAAGACTTCTATAACACCAAAACTGACTTCTGTAACACCAAAACTAACTCAATATTACCCTATAAATTAGGCCTCAGTCCCGAGCAAAGCGGTGAATCTGCTCCTCCTCAGAAAATATCAAATCTCTGGCATACCGAGATAACTCAATAAACCGGGCCTCATACTCCCGGAATATCATCAAACCCTATCTCAAACTGTACCTGCGACACCTCATGAACACTCTGAGGCACATAATAAGCTAGAAATACCTCTTTAAACTTTCCCCAAGTAGGTGGAGTTGAACCTGGCAGTCTATGATCCCGAAAAGTCCACCACCACCGACTGGAGGCACCCTCAAGCATATAGGAAGTCTATCCTATGAGAATCTAGGAGCTCTAATATTTGAAGGTGCTCCTCACAAACAATAACAAATTCATGGGGGTCCTGCCCTTGTGCGCCCAAAAATCTAGTGGGGGCAACTTAGAGAAAATGGTCCAACCGTTTGAGCTACTGCTAGTGCAAGGTTGGTAGCAATAGTCTGAACTGTGAAAGGATTCCACGGACCGTGGAAACCACCCGTGAAACCTAACTTACACTTAACCTAATTCCTAAAAAAATTCTAAGTGCTAAAAGACCCTATAGATTATTCCACAAACTGTAAAGTAGGATGACGGGCCATAGAAGTACCTATCAAACCCATCTAATATTTCAGCAAGGGGCAGGTTTTAGGAACCACCTTATGGTCCATCAACTCACTTGATGAATTGCTAAGTGACCCATCAAATCCCTTTATTTCACTTTAAATCTCATTTTTTTTCAGGGACTTTTTGGTCATTCCCCACTCTCTAATGAATTATACCATGTTATTTTAGGCTTAATAACCACTAATAAAAAAGCCTAAAAAAACTTCATTTATCTATTATTATTCACAAAGAAGTCAGAAAAGGTACTCCCTTCAACTGGTAGTTTGTTGAATTCCATAGCTGCTCATATGGTCTTATATGTCGGTTACAGAACCTTCTAAAAAATATTTGATGTCAGATATTTAAAATATTTATTTATGAATTGAAATAAGGTATGTTTCTTACAATGTCAGTAATACATAACTTTTCTTAAATAACTGATTTTAATTGTAATTTGATCATGCATTGCCTAGCCTAATCATGGTTCACTTATAATCATATTATTCATGTTGACCCTGCCTATCATTGTCCCCCTCCCGCTTACTCAGTATATTCAATATACTAATCGAATATTCTTTTACTGTATAATTTCACATGTAGGTCAGGCCAGCCATCCTTACGCTCAAGGTTGGTCGAATCTATTATTTTTACTGGTTATATTATTGGTGATTCCCATAGACCGAGAACACTTTTATTTGTTTTATTTTCACTAAATTAGATTAGTTTGTTGATATTTCTTAGGCTAGCTAGGGACTTGTCCTAGAAGCATTATATTTTTGTATTTGTAGGCTTTCAGACACATGATGTAGTGGTATTGATTTGGAGTATTAATTCTTTCAGTATTATCTTTGATATGTGAGATGGTCTACTAGCTTAGACTTAGTTATTGTTTTATTCTTCCGCTGATGAGTGAGTGGTTAGAAATATGCATGAGCTAGGGGCTTATGTGAGGCTACTGAAGAAATTCAGTGGCTAAGGATGCCTTGTAGAGCCCAAGGAGTGACTTTAGGGAATTACATCCAGTGAGAAATCAAGGAGATCACGATGTAATGTCTCGTGCAATGGACTGTCAACTAGATCAACAGTTTATTGAACCAACCATGAAAGAATGGGTAGTTTCTGTTTTAACCCAAAATCATAGGGGCTTTTTAGAGTTTTCCCATTCATTAAACCCTTAATACTATTTCAATTTATCCTTTTTTAGGGTAAATGTAAATACCAAAAATATTATTTTCTTTATTCATTATTCGTAATCAAATCAAGATCAGTTTCTCCTAATATTTTCTCTCAAGAACTAAGCCTAGGGTTTACACCAAGAAATCCTTGTGCAAGCTTTATCCTAAATATTTCTCTATATATTTTCTCAAATTTAGGCATGTGAGACTTTATCAAGGTTTCCTTCCAAATCTTGTGCCCAACTACCTCATAGTTTAATCCATGGTCATGATCTACAGATTTTGGGTGAATCCCCAAAGAAAATATATTTAAATCATGTATTCTATGTACTCTTGATCATAATATATATATATATATATATATATGCTATAATTTCATAATTTGTCATAAAGTATAAAGCTTGGTCAGTTTTTGAGTTCAAGTCCCTTATGTGGAGTCTATATGCTTGGTTAGTCATGTTTTGGAAAAATTCCCAATTATCTTAGTTGATGGTTCATGTTATGTTCAATTTTACAGTTAGATTCATGGTTCAGGTCATGGTCATTTTATGGATTTTGGATTTAAGATTCTAAATCTGTCGACGAGTTAGTTCACTAAAATAAAGTCACTTATGAGTTCATACGCCCTTATGTGGTCAAGACAGATAGTATATGTTCATGTCAATTTTTGGAGCAGTATTAACATCGAGAGGATTTGAGAAATTTAGTCCTTATCCCATACCTTGTGTCTTCAAACGCAGATAAGTTCTTGTCCTAAGGTAGCATTTATAGTTTAGGCTTAATGGATCCACTAAGAGTTAGACACGGCCCTTACTTTGGAAGATTGGGATCCCACACAGCATAGGGAGATGTTGGACCTTTTAGCCTAGTGCACAAGGGTTGTGTTATAAAACCTCCCAGGTCAGTTCTTTGGTCAGTTAGTGTGATCAGTCCTTTTTCAGTCAGGTCAACAGAATAAAAAAATAGAGTTCAGGGTAAAAGTAACTAAAAGAAGATTTTTTACTTTATTATTAACTTATTGCATATATTTTTCTTATTTGAGTCAGAAGGTGGCAGTCGAGGTAGGTGTTATGCGTTCATGCATTGCATAGCTAGTTTATTTATTAATGATGTAGCATGTTTCACTAACCCCTCACTTGCTTAGTATATTCAAATGTACTGATTGCATACTTTCTTGTGATGCATGTATTTCACATATGTAGGTTCAACAAACCTTCTAGATGTTTTTGGTTGACATGGACTTACTTTCTCAGCAGATCGAAGTGCAGTAGTGAGTTCCCATTTTATTCGGGGACTAGATGGAGTCTCTTTATTAATGATTGATTTAGATCTTAAATGCCAGAGATAGCATTTACTGTTATTCAGCTTTTGGATTGTTAGGCGCATTGTCCTAGTTTATTTTCAGTATTCAGCTTGTTAGTTGCTTCAAATACAGATATTGTTAGACATGGACATTGATTTTTCATATTTATTCAGATTATAGCTTGATTGATGTGAGGTTCACCATTTTATTATGATTTCGTTATTTTGATATTTCTTCCATTGAGAAGGAGTGATAGAGCCAACCATGGGCCAAGTGGTTCATCTAAGGCTACTAAGATGACTTAGTATCTAAGGATGTTAGTCCCATCTAGTGGGTGACTCCGGGGCGTGACAAGATAGGTTATGGGTCATGTAACTCCTCATAGATTAGGAGATATGATCATTTGAATTTGACCCATTGTCACGATTTGAAAATTGAGTTGTGATGGCATCTACGTTCCATCTGTAGATAAGGCTAATCCTGGCCCAAAGCGATTAGCGATGGGCCAAAAATAAGAACTCATAAACCAAAACGGGAAAAGACAAGAAGAGAGGTATAAAGGAGACACGGAGATACATAACCAGATACAATATAATCCCCAAAAACTGGAGTCATGGTTGTAGAGCATCTATCTACATAAATACAGAAATACAATCCATAACTGGATGAAACTATAAAATAGCTATCCAAGACCCAGTAGGATAACTACAGTACTGGATAGAAAACCGTTCACCAAGGAAGTCAGCTTCTCACTGAAATCTCCTGGAATAAGACCATCTAATGCGTCCGATCTCTTCTATCTGAATGACTCGTGGTAGGACCTACATCAGGAAAAGATGCAGAATTGTAGCATGACTACCAAAAGTAACAGGTTCCCAGTAGGCATCATAGGTCAATCGGGAAAAGTAAGAATAGGCAAGGAAAAAAAGGATAAAAAAATAAAATAGTGTCATATAGTGTATAATCAAGGAAGTTAACTACATTAATACCTAGTGAGTGCAGCGAAGGATCAATTATCCTTGTGTGTAGTATCTGCTAATGATTATGAAAAAAGGTTACCAACGAGGTATAACACATAGACTTAGGCCACGAATAGATCATAACTAGATGAGACACGTAACTGGAGCTCTAACATAACCAGCACAAGGAAATACCAACCAGAGACTACAAAACTATCACTCAGTTAATCTAGCAGCAAACACCGCAAGTGCATAAATAGTACTAATAAAAAACAAAAAAGCACAAGTAATGCCTACTAGTAAACAAACCCAACCGATACACCATTCTACCGGTAGGTACACATAGACAACCAATTAACCCAATAGTTACTCTCCCTTTAAGTCCCGAAAGGCATAAAAATACATGTGAGGATGCAATGTAAAGAGGTGTTGGAATAGTAAATAAGCACCCGTATGCACCCTCTTTGGTACATGACTCTGTCAGGAGTGGATCCACAGAATCTATCTCGTATACTTCCCAAACCTACCCCAGTATACCCCTCCCGCAGCCATGCAACATACCCCAGGAATGGCGTCCCATGTTATAGGGTCTGTGGAAGGATCTAATCACACTACAAATACCATGTAAAAAGTCATCCAATGTCATAGTTATTAGGGAAAAATGCCAAAACTCGGGCTCAATAGGCATAACATATCTTAGTAGAAAAATAAAGTATAGACATACCAAAAAAATCACCAATCCCAAACAGATCCAATTGTTACCCTATACAGGAAATCTTAGAGATAACAGTGAATATGAAAAAAATAGTCTCAGATAGTATGGTAAAATAGCTTCATACTACTGATCCTGTGCCACTACTGTTTGAGCTATCAAGTGCATCATATTTCTGAACTCCACATTAGTGATGTTGTTTAGCTGTGGAGGCTCTGGAAGAGGTGGAACTTGGTTTTGCTGATTGTGGTTCTTGGCCTCCTGTCCTTAAGATTTATATAAGAAAAGAGTTCTAAAGGCCCCTAGATCAATTGTCACAGCTCAAATTGAATCAACTGTAACTGCTCTGGTGGATTAGAGCTACTCGAAAATTGTGATAGGTTCTTGAGATCATGATACGCCATAACTTTGCTAATAGGCCCTTTGTTTTTATTTTTTTCCTTTTACTATTCGCTATAAATTTCCCTTCATCCTAATGAAAAAATTGGTAGGGTTGGACGACTTTCTTTTACCCATCTTGGCGAATCACATCCCCACATAATGTTTGAATGCAGAGCCTTCCATTCTCGATCGGGATCATTCTTTGAATAATTTCCTATGTAATAGGTAAAGAAGGCATCGGATAAGCAGCTAACATAAACTACTACCGCACATCGCATCCTGTGATGAAGGTATGATCTGAAATGCTTAAAGCATAAGTAAGAAGGGAGAATATCTCAGAGTTAAACTCGAAAGAATGAAAGACAACATCAATGAAAGGAAACTTTTCCTAGACATTTATTATCCTCTGAATCATGAATGTGCTTAAGTCAACACCACAACTGA
>JBDJHY010111653.1:7432-23670 GCA_039654485.1 Withania somnifera
TCCATAAGTCTCAGCGTACTTTGGTCATTTCAATTATGTTGGTTAAAAATGGACCCTTAATGAGTATCGAGTATTCCACATGATTTAATGGTTCTGTTAAGTATGGAACATCAAAAATAGTATGTTTTCATATATGGTTTGTCATCACAGGTTAATGAACGAATCCCGAGGGTCCATTTAGAGTCACTTTTTTAAGATGTTTTGCTTTTGAATAGTTGTTGTAACTGTCACCTTAGGACCTTTGTGTTTGCAGATGAGGATTTTCTTGTATCTCGTGATCGCGATGTTCCTTCCGTGATTGCAGAGGTGTGGATTCTATAAAGGTCACATATGTGATTGAGGCCCCCACAACTCGATGGGCACCTGGGATATATTAAAACGGATTATGGCACATTTCGCTCATTGTTCTCAAGAAAATAACCCTAATTTTGAGAGAACTCGATCAAAAAATTTGACAGCACCATCTAGGTAAGTTCTCTAGCCACTATTTCATCGATTACTCTCTACTTTAACATGATTTTTACACCAAATTTCATGGTTTTACACCCTAAAAAAGTGAGTTAAATGTTGATTTCGAAAATAATGAAAACTTGTCATTTTAGCTATGAAATGGAATGGGTTTTCAATGGAACTTAGTATTTAGCATCCCTTAGTATTAGGTGACATTATTTTACGATCAAAATTAATTGTGATCCCGTGTGCCCAGGGTCAGTTTTTGCGTACACCTTGATTAATTGAAATTTGGTGTTGATTAATGAATATTTTCTTGTAATTCTTGTTTGTTTCAATAGATTGTGCATAGTTGGAGGCTAATTGAAAAGGGAAAGCTCTTTAGTAGCTCGGTCCTTCAAAATTAAGTCAAGTTGAGGTTCAATTTCTTTCTAATTATCTATCATTTTGGGGTGACTTGGGTGATTCAGAATTACTATCTTCTATCATGTCGGGATTAGTCTAATTGAAATAATGTGAAAACCTGATGATGTTATGGGCTTACATGAACACTTGATTTTGTTCTAATTTGTTGAATTGACTCATGAAACGCAAATAGGGTGACTTGGTGTAATATTTGGGGTTTAATTACATATCTGATTGGGAAATTTCTTTTGATAAACTATTGGTAACCTTATAATGGAAATTCATCACTAGCGGGGTTAAATACTAAGTGGAGATATTGATCAGTCTTGAATTATGAGGAATGAAGTCATACTATCTCATTGTATTTGTTTATCTTATCTTGCATGATTGTTTGATTGGTATGGAATAATACTTGTTCAAATTGTTATGCGGCCTTATTATTTGATATGTGGTAACTTGTTCACCTTGTTGTTATTATCGTCTTAAGTATGGTAACCGGTTCATAATATTGTTGCTAGTATTAAATTATGGTAACTTTCTCACACTATCTCTAAATTATCATAAGTGTGGTAACTCATTCACACTAATAAATCTATCATTTAAGTATGGTAACTTGCTCACACTAGAGATCTATTAAGGTAAGTGTGGTATCATGTTCAGACTAATAATGTTTTCCTTATAATTGTGGTAACTTGCTCATTTTATTTCCATCTATGACTTTCAATCTGGTAACCTGCTCACCCTGTGATATTTGTTGTGGTAACCTGTTCATAACATGATTTCTGATTATACTTGATCATGTTTAGAACTTGTGACAGACTTGGGAGTATAGATACTTGATTTACACCTTGACGGTGGTATTAAATGAAAGGGGAAATAAACCAGAGATTTTTGTGTAACATTGATATTGCTAAATGACATTGGGTTGTTGTATTAGATTATAAATTGTTGTTGGGCTGCTGTATATAAACTGTTTGCAGGGTGTATTATTTGGAGGACCGGTTGGGAGATATGCATCCAAGGACGATGTTGAGTACTACTTACTCTTGATTTTCTACACTTTTCTGTATGTTAGGGCCTAGGATTCAAAGATAGTTTCCTTCTACTAGACCAGGCTTCATCTGAGATATTTTGAGGAAACTGCCCATCCATTCAGCAGTCGCTGGATATCTCTTATCTTTTACTTTTATGTATCTTGAATTATTAGAGATATTTAAAGACTTGAAACTTGTATAAACTTCAAAATTAGTGTCTATTTACAGTGATACTTGGTTTTGGTGTTAATAGAAGGCTTCTGCATTATATATCTTAACTATGTATTACTTTCTGCATCTTACATTTGATTATTTACCTTAATTATTCGTGATCTAGGCTGACCTATCCTGTTTGGAAGGTAGGTGTCAACACGCCTTCTAGCGTGATAGATGGACATACCATAGAGGATCGTATCAACTTGAAGTATCAAATCCAAGATCTGATTTGCCAAAAAACCATAACCTTGTAGAAGGAGGCAACATAAGTTAATGGTAACTCACTGCCAAACAACAGAGATATGGTCAATATAACTGAAACTGATGAGGAATGGCTTACTAACAAAACAACAATTCAAGAAAGTGTCATGAAGCTAGAGAAATATATAGCTAATTTGAAATTAAAAAAAGACCTCATTCATGGTAATGACAGCACCAACCCAAGCATTTGTCTTGATTCTTGCACAGAAAGAGTTCATATTAAAGTTGTTTCCATTCATGGTATGACAAGATCATAAAGGTTGTACATTCCTAATGAATTTCCTATTGATTCTTATGAAAAGGATCATCAGAAAAAAAAATTACTGAATAGAGTTATGAAGGAGGATGCAACACTAAGAGGACTCTATTATAAACCATTTAGAAAAGGCTCCTGCAAAAATCTCCATGTGGTCCCTTTTGATGAGTTTACAATATCGTAGGCAAGTTGTCACATCCCGACTCTATACCCTAGATGGGACGTAGCACCCAGAACCATAAGTGGCCCCAAGTTTTCCTTAGATATGTCATTTAGTATACATGACATGAAAAACATGGTGAAAGTAGTAGTATAAACATAATAGAAACAAAACTGAAGGTGATAAAATCTCACTAAGTTGTAAAGTTTGGAAATTCAATATGTATGAATATTAAACATTGCCATAGTTTGAAAGCCTTAGAATACTAACAAATGAGTTACTGGGAAAAGTCCCCAGCTAACTCGAAATAAATGATGAAACTAAAATATAAATAAAAATAAAGTATCAAGTCTAAATAAGTTTTTGTCCTCAAACTATAATGACTCACCACTGAATTATTAAAATGCAGAAGTTCCAATTCAATTACAAGTGAGGGGAGGGAAACCTGGATCTATATTATGAGATAATACAGCACACAAGCATGCAGTAAATACTTTGAATATATTGATCATATGAGGATGCAATGAAAAACAAAACAACATATAATATACTGAAGATGAGATTGAATTGAGCATGCTGAGGTAAAATGTGTAGAACTGATATACAGCAACTCATATTTATCGAATAACTTAATTGAGAGATAAAATGCATAATAAAAATTAAATTCAACACTTTGTAGTAAAATTGGTGTGTAAATAATCTGTAAATACTATTTAACTAACTGAAGTTGAACATTACGGGAGTTTCTCTTAACCAGCATAAATTATGTGAGAAAGCATAAAGTCCAACCTACTTCCTAGTTTGTGGGTGTACAATACCCATCCAAAGGTACAAGGACCTCGTTTTGCATGGATACACTAAGATGAACTAAGCCCTATTGTCTAATATCCTATTTCCACACCCTGAGATCCCCCCTATATATGACAAGGCATCCAAATCCACCAAGTGGCCTCAAAAGAACACCTGGATATGGCATAAAATTACTCACTGAGGCACTCAATGGAAATACGATATAAAATAAAGAAGCAATGGGCTCTCATATGAATCAATTAAATAAATTATTGGATAAAACTCTAAAAGAAACTCCTATGCTACTACATCTATTTGTCTGAAAGCCACTACAAACTGAAGGACTAGACTGCCAGGACAAGTCCCTAACTAGTCTTAACAAAAATAGAAATATCAATAAAATCTCAAGATTTAAATAAATCATAAAGATATCATCAAGTAGGATAGCCTTCAAACCAATGAGGACTCACCAACTTCTTCTTCTAATCTTGAATACCAAATCAAGTTAATCGAGACCATGCAGATGGGCGCTGGATCTACATGGTAAAAACATGACGCATAAAGTATGTGTCTGTAGTTAGGATATACTGAGCATGTAGGAAGGTAGAAAGAATAATCTAAATAAGCATGCTCAATAATAATATATAAACCAAGAATCACGTTATACAATGTATAAACAACTCTAACTCGACTCTCAATAATACTATGTTGACACCTGCTGAAGTAAGCATTATTATGTTGACACCTGCTGAATTAAGCATTATTATGCTGACACCATCCTAACGGAACACTACTATTATAACATAAGTTGAAATAACCACTACCATGTTGATATAAGCTAAACACTATTGTACTGACTCAATCCAAGCTGAATGTTATTACGCTAACTCAATGATGCATGATAAATGAATGTATTTAAAGGATCAAGTGTTAAAAGAACTTTAAAACACATTGTAAAGAATGGACTCATACATGGAGTAAATTTTTTCATTATTAAATTATGTATACTACAAGTTTGACTCTGAGCTACAATCTTGAAGAGAATAATCAAAGCTCAACTATTATCTCGTGACTCATTAGTTTAAACAAGGAAATTTAAAAACTTGGTTAAAACATCTTTCAAATATTGACGTTGAACAACTATGGGAGGTCTATAACTGACAATAAAACCATATGAGCAGACATGGAGTTTCGCCTTTATCCCGTCTGATTGGTGCACTATCGTCTGCCATAAGTACAGTACCTGAACGTTAACCTAGTGGATCCATTTAAGTTGGGTTTGATCAAAATGCCTCTGTGGATAAAATTTTCATTCTATGGTTAGCAACATAGTTTATGTGATATGGTCTTTGAACGTGAATCCTCTCGGTGCAAATACTACTCCCAAAAATTGAAACTTCTAACATCTAGTCCTGACTTGACCAGTAAAAATAAATATTTCTAATTAACAATTGATCAAATAAAAATGTCTTAGCCACTATTGGCAAATAACTATCTTATCCTTTTGGAAAAATTGTCTTGTAGATACTACCTCATTACTTTATAAAACATTCATATTCTTTCTCAATCTATAATTCAGGTATTAGAACATTCTTTAAAGTATTTCTAACTCTGAACGGGGGTTAAATATTTGAAAATGACGAAACACCAATATTTTCTGACAATCTTTAAAAATAGGCTTTAAAATTTGCAAAGCCAAGAAAAAATAATGAAAAACTTACACTTCATACAAACAAGATTTAACGGTGGAAACATCATTCATTAACAATTTATGATAGAAACATCAAAATATATTTTAAGGTTGTCTGACATCCAATTTGACTTAACTAATGATGAAGTCAAGACATCAAGTTTCTTCTTACAGTGCAGACTCAAAGATTAAGACTTTATAAAAAATCAAGTAAAAATCATGAATTTATGAATCTTGCTACAATATACCTCGACATTACAATTTCATCAATTTATGCGAAAAATTTCAAGTTTGTTGCTTCTTCTACACTTCTATAAACTTGAATATATAATTCAAAGAAACAGGTAACCTCATAAACTCTAACTCAAAAGGACATAGGACTTCATAAAATCTAACTCGTAGGAAATGCAACTTCATAATATATTATGTAGACTATATCTAGAGAACTTAATAAATATCAAGGAATATGCAAATAACAGTAATATCAACATGTAATATGAATTGGAAAACCCTAGAATTTTATACGTTGAGATTCTCGACTTAGAACAGAAGGGTTTGGACATAGGGGAAGGAGGGAACCCCTGGTGAAGTCCCACCTAATTTTTATGAAGATTTCTTACACCAAAATCAAGGATGCAATGGAGTTCTTGAATCTTGAACAACCCTACCTTGAGAGATAAAAGTTGAAGACCTCTATGCATGATTTTCTATCTTTGTTCATTGTCTGGTGATTTAATTTGTAAAAGTTTTAGGGAATAGGGATAATATAGGAATATAAATTTATCCTATTTATTTTAACACCTTAATAGTAGACAAATTGACATAGCTTACCCATAGAATAGTTGGGGGGGGGGGAAGACTAAACTAGCCTTGCCAAAACGGATGAAACATGAAAAGAATTACACCCAAATATAGCATTGATGAGCCAAACATGCCATCGCACCTCACCTCCAAGTGTGACGCGTCTAGTTCCATGAATGGCTCAGTACTTTTCACTTTGACATATTTTCCAAAGGTGCCACCTTTGGCATCGCGGAGCACTTACAAAAGTGTCAGGTTAGGAGTTTCTAAAAGTCTAAAAATACTTTAGAACATGTGGTGATTCTCAATCATCCCCAATCTTATGTAGATATTTATAAATATCATTTAAGTAATCCAAAACATGAACACATGCTAGGATTACAACAAAACATCGAGGTACTAGGGGACCTTAGTAAAATGCTCATAACTTTCTACTCCAGACTCGTATTAATGCGCAGTTTGTTGTGTTGGAAACTAGACTCAGAAACCTTCAACTTACATGAGCACTAATTCTATATTTTTATAAATGATTTTTAGCACCTAGGCTCTTATGAAATTTCAAGGGTGCAATTCTAACCATATTTCAAATTCTAGCTCAAAATTTGAGATGTTACATTATCTCTGTAATGACCCTCGTGCTCATTTATGATAAATATGCAATGTTTAGCATTATAGAGAATATTGGTAGTTTTTTCAAGTCATTTATGACTTTTTGGGACCAATAATTCAGATCCCTGGCGACTCGATCGAGAAATATCTCAAATTCCCTATTTTAGAACCCAAAACTAAGTACTCGTTGACTAAAGTCAACTTTCCTTCAAGGCGAACTCGAAATTAAATTTTGACAGTTCTTCTAGCTCTTTAATACCAAACAAAGTCAAGATTAACCTTAATTTTGGGTTTTGGAGGTTTCGTTTGCAAGTTATGCAAATTTGTGAAATTTAGCTAAGTTTAAGCCTAAAAGTGGAGCTTGAGTGGTACTTTGATGTTCAGAGTGTCAGATTGAAATTCTGACACTTCCAACAGCTTCAAAATGATAATTTATTCTAGGTAAGGTGTTGGTTTAATCCTCGTGCTTATCATTGCAATTTCGGGGTGTTGGCGGAAAGATGCATTTTTGGCCCTTTTGGTTTGAGGAGTCATTTTGAGTAAACGACCTCGAATTTAATTTTGATGATTCCGTTGAGTCCAGGATGTCATTTCCGTGCTTTTTTCTTATTTGGTTTGTCAAAATTGGACTCCGTTTGATTCCTGAGCCCCTTCTTAATAACCTAAAAAATTACAGATTCTGATTGACAGCTGGTGCAGATTTTGCCGCGATTGCTAAGCCTATTTTGTTCTTTCCCTGCACGATCACGGCACTCCTTACACGATCATAATTCATTCCAGTAATTTTTTCTTCATGATCGCGGTGCCATCACGCGATTGCGATGCTTTGTGAATTCCTTCAGCGCAATCGCGGCCATAAGCCACGCGATCATGAAGGGTAAAATGACTGGCAATTTTATTTAAGTTCAGCCGCAGCCCCTTTAGTTTTTACTCAACTAAAATTGCTCTTCTCCTCCGTTTCAAAGAAAAAACCCTTCTCAAACCCCGTTCTAAGGCAAGGAAGCTATTATCAACATTCTTCAAGGATTCTACGCAGATTAGGTGAGTTTCCTTCCTCTTCTTTTTCCTTATTTTTCCTAATTTTTCCTCCATTAATGGCTAAAAGTTGGGGTTGAAGAAATCATCCCATAACTTTATTTCTTTTGTATAATTCTTCGTTGTTAGTATATACATTTCTCCCAGGATCATTTTCTCATCCAAATTCAAGTGTTTTTATTGTAAAGATTGAACCTTTAAACCCTTTTGATTCAATAATATCCGGGCTGATTTGAAGCTCTTTCCTTGCTCGTCTTGTGCTTAAAATTAAACCATAGGTTCTTGGCGGCATTGGGAACCCCGTGGTGAATTTTGTTTGCAGTTTTGGCAAGTGGGTCTCGCAAGCCCATTTTAGGTACGATTTTAGGCCTAGTCTAGAATTCGTTATAAACTACTCTGTTAGACTAGTATTAACTTATAGAATTCATTGGCGCAAATTTCTGACCGTTTAGAGCACGTTTGATATCAGTCAGAGTAAGATTTTTGGATTTGCAAAGCTTCGTTATCGAATGACAAGTAGGTTCCGTAGGGCTATCTCTGGGTTTATAACTTTAATAATTGTACTAAATAGCATCCTTGGGTTGGGTAGCTAGGTCATATAGTATCCCAATATCATTCTTCCATTCGTTCTATGTTGATACTTCTATGTTGGCACCCTAGTGATATAGGTCCCGAGACTTAGTAATTGATTATAGATACCTGTGCAGGGCATAGGGTGTGGATATTTCATGTTATATATGTTGTTGATATGTTGTACATTCATGACACGGAGTGGCCGAGCCTACGGCTCCGATGAGAGTGCATTGGGGTTGGGTAGTATCACCTCTTAATTATGAGCCTTGTTGGCTAGTGGATGATTTGATGACAAAATTTCATGGAAATATAAAGATCTAAATATGAATTTAATAATAATAATAACATAAGTGATTGTCTTTTACTAGTTTAGTCTCGACATAGTATCGAGCACCCGGTAATACTGTTTTACCTATTTTAGTCCAGACTTTACCTCCTGGTACCGGGACTTACATATATATTTGTTCTTACTACTAAATGCTGGAACTTGAGACTGACTCCGTTCGATAATGAGTATAGCACTGGGACTTGAGACCGTTGTCGTACGGCAGTGAGTACAACTTTTTGACACACATGGTACTAGCGGTTGCGGAGATATAATTACTGATGACCATAGGTGATACTACCACACACAGAGACTTACATCGGTGTTGAGCGCCTTGGTTTTGCCCAGTACGGCTGTTACTAATTCTGATATGATTGATATGAGGCATAGGGTGTCGACGGATAATACTATTGCGGGGCACAAGGTGCCGATTGTGGTTCTAAAAGTAGGATGTGAGGTTCTAGGACGACCATGTGTTTGTTACTTTTCTGCACTTGTCTTTTTCAGTGTACCCTTAGTAGTAAGGGATGCCTACAGGTGAGCGTGTTTGTATGTACGCTGCGCTTCTTATGGGGGACTTGTCAGCATTTATGTGCTTTACATTATTATTCATATCACTGCTTAATTGTTATTACTGCCTACTTGTTGCTCCTTATTGTGTGGCAATTAGTGCTTATTACTTCTGTTCGTCTAGTTATTCTTCTACTTGAGGTTACTGGTATACCGACTATGCTCTATTCCTTATCTTCCTTGATTTCTATTATTTATTGAGTTAAATTCACATATATTATTGCAAGGATGCCGGGTACGTTCTCTTCCATTACCTGCAATCTTGTTATGTGATTAGCTAGCACGATCTGTCTATGTGACATTTGTTGACACTTAGTTGCTAGTTTTCCTGTATTTTCCAATTTCCTCTGTGACCTATATTCTTGTATTTTGTTATTTACTGCACTTATTACTGTTATGCGCTCAGTGGGCCCTCGAAGCCTACTGAGTACGGGTTGCTTCAGTAACTTGTACTCATACTACACTTACACTTGTGCAGATTCGAGTACAGGTTTCCATTCATGATACACAGATCGTTGTTCATTTCGGATCCTTTCCAGATCAGAGATTTGGGGTGAGCTTAGGGTCCAACTTGATCTTTCTTCTCTTTAGATTTATATTTTATTTATCTTTATTGTATTTTGGAGACGTTCTGGATACTATATTTCCATCAGTTTTATGATTCTACTTAGTGGTTTGTTTGACACTGATATTGGATTTTAGGTAGTCATCATTTCTTATATATTTCGCAAACTTTACTGCCTTTCATATAACTTGTCATTATTCTGCATTTAGTGTAGTAGTCCTCCACCTCGGCTTCAGACTACGGGGGTTAGTTCACCTACCGGTGGTATAATAGGTGCCATCATGATTCACAAAATTGGGTCATGACACTGTTTCTATAGGAGAATACTACTAAAGAAAAATATTGGTCCCTACGACCACTAAAATAAAAAACACAAATCCGAAGCATGTCATGAAGTACTTTGATGGTCTGCTCAGACTGCCTGTCTGTCTGTGGGTGAAATACCAAACTCAAAGCTATCACTACACCCACTTCATGCTGCATAGTTCTTGACAATCATGAAGAAATCATATAACCCTGACTGATATAATAAAAGTTGTAACCCCATGCAAACGAAGAATATCTCTAACATACAAGACAATAGATCTCTTAGAATCTTAAGAAGATGAAGTCGGTAGAAAGTGAGCGGATGAGGGAGTCCACACAAAAATCCATGATAATTTGTTGCCTCTTCTACTCAGGAATAGGGAGTCTCAATAGTACGCGACCTTGACTGTAGTGCTCGAACTTTACCTACTGGTAGTTTAAGCATTAGGAATCAACTTCGAATGCCATTCCCTGAACACTAGAATAGTAGTGGTCATCATATAAAGATTTATGAACACCAACGTCAACCTCAACTATTACCAAAAACAACAACAACACCACCATCTCATAATGTATTTTGAGGAGTCCAAATAGTCAACTCACACTAAATGTATGAAGTAATAGGAACTGGGATCTCACATAAGCAAAAGACCACTTGAATATGAAGATAACAATATCCTTTACACATTTCCACTATTACCAAACATATGGAATATCTAGTATAATGGGACTGGCAAGGAATGGTCCGAATCAAATCATCAATGCTGGAACTACAAGTACCATTGCCTATCCACATCGTGCCATCAGAAACTGAATAAAACCCAAAAATCAACAACATCAGGTACGATAAATGTTGGTTGACTTTGCCTTTACGGCCAACCCTATTCTTGGCCTGGACCACGGTGACTATCTGAATCCCGATTATCAAAATCATCCTATCAAATTATGAAATCAATCGAGAATCGACCTGAAAAGATGTCTGAACCACAAAGAAACGAACACCTCAAGAAACTCTGCCACACTATCACATACTTATAGTAGCCTTAAATCATGACTGTAATCTCAGCTGTCGTCATCTCATAACAACACTGTGTAACAAACTATGTTGGTACATCATCTAAAAAACAAATATCCTCACCACAAACTGAGAATAGAGATAAACTCCAACTACTCATAACCTTCTAACATTAAGTGCCCTTACTTAGAACCTAAAAGCATCTAGAGTTTTACACAAGGAACCTAATAAAAAAACTGGATCACATCATCGTACAAACCAATCATTGGTCCAAGCATAAGAAATTGCATAAAAAACTAACCTAGTACCACGAACAAGTGTCTAATCCTGCACAATCTCCTCGAATGACTAGACAAGAAACAAATCACATAACTGGGTGTACGAAATCTTATGGGATACCATAACTTCGATCCACCACTAAAGGAGCACTTCTGCCTACAAAATATTTATATAACTTTGGGCACAAAGACTAACTACAAGCAACCACAACTGAGGAAACCCAAGAGATAATATCTACCCCGATTTAAACCAGACATAGGTGAAGGGTAAAGATAACTCTCTGGAAATCACTGCAGAACCAAAGAAAATAAATAGAAAAAGAGAGTCATTTAATTAAAAAACTACTTACTCTGGTCCTCTAGAACCACCCAATGGAAGTCATGAATAGCACGGGTTATAACCTAGATCTACTGAATACCCACAGTCGGGTAAGATCCTACTACAGGATAACAAGGAATTTGCTCGCAAAAATGGAGGGATCTTAAACATGCAATGCTAACAAGCACTCATGAAGGACTAACTATTTGACCTGAACGTAGAGCAACCTCAATCTGCAAGGACCTAAAGACCCCTATCAACTTGCCGAGATACATTGGTTGTGACCAAGGTATAATCTTAATAAACTCTCCCATATATAGGGAGAGAAGGGAAACCTAACCATGCCTGATAAGCTCATAAATTTCACCTACCATAAAAGTCCTAACTCTGCTATCCCACAACATCTACAGGCTAAACAAGCCAAACAACTCAAATCCCTCACTAGGATCCACTACTAAAAAGTTTCCTCCTCAAACACGACAAAATAAAGGGATGATACGAACAACATCTACCACTCATTGTAGGACAGGTGAGGGTGCTTAAATCTCAGCTAGGATATAGTAAGGCCCACCCAATAAGGGAATTCAGCCTCCGAATCACAGGACCACAACCTGACAAAGAATCACTGGCACTTTCTTGGGCTATTAGACAAGGCTCAGATCTCTAATCAAAATGACAAACTAGGTGACACCAAATAATTACATAGAAGAGGCCCACAACATATAACAGTAAGGCCTAACCCTAGTCTACAATAACATATCAAAAAGGGTAAGGTCGCTCAAGATAGCATAGATTAAGCAAGCGGGAAATAAGTCAGAGTCATGTCCAAGTCAACATAAGCCAACTAGGAAAGGAAGGAAATTCAATTGCATCATAAGTAGAGCCTAAAGGTAGCTCACCTGAACACCCTACCTAATGGCCACCACCAAAGGGAGAAGAATCACTAGAATATTCTACTGGCCAGCTTGACTAAGGAATCCCAGACTGGGGCACTACCTGGCCTGAATATCAATCCCCATACAAGCGTAACAAGAACTACTAATACCACCACCCATGTTAGCTAACTGCTAAGGTGAAGCTTCAATCACTATCGACTATATGGCCGATGCTGTGGACACCATCTAGCCCAAGGCCTAGATCACAATACTCATAGCGACCTGATCCCGCTCTAACTAGGACCACACTAAACTATTCTGGCTATTATGGCCTTACAAACCTAAAGATGCGCCCCTGACGGGCTGACTACTCTGAGCAACCAAACCTCTGCTAGCTAACTGAGAAAAGATCTGAACTGACTAAATGACTAGCTAAATATACTGTTGCTGCAGAAATCATTTTCTATCGTATTGCTCCCTCAAAAATTAGGTACCATTTGAAATATTATGAGAACTCAATAGAGAAGATGAATGGGATGGACCCAAACTCTGACTACTCTACCCTGGCTGCTACAACAAAATAACCCCAGGAAAGGGAAATCTATAGCCTAATGTCTGAACTCTCCACATATAAAGAAAACCCCCAGGGTGTTTATCCCTCAGATCCTGAGATAGATCACAACCAGCCCTCGTCGCCTGGTGACCTTCCTAACCACTAGCCTCGTAGGTCTTTAGAAAAGCCCTTTAAAGGGCCACCAATTATTTAAAGAACTGTCCAAGGGTATGCCCTGCTACCACCAAGTGCTCTTTCATCATACAGAGCACCAACTAATCCTCTGCCGAAAACCAACATCCTTTCATATCTCATATCATATAATGTAGGAACATGTCTAGTCATCCTATCAAATAATGCCGCATATCCCCAATCGTCAAAACCCGTGATGACAAATGACAAACTCATCCTCATATGATACTTCCCTCGAATCACCCTTGGCACCTCAGTCTGAATCATGGTGCCCTGAAAGAATGGAGTAATAGTAACTCTTGCTGGAGCCATAGTGTCTCCCAAATCCTGTATTTGGTGATATATTCTTGAGTCTAAAACTCTTGGAATATGTGTGGGAATCTCAATGGTGCCCATCGAGGGCCTCTTTCTAATCATCTAGAAAGACTAGATCTGAAAGAAGGAATAGGAACTCAATAAACATACACGCACATTGTAATAACCCTCATAGTAATTTATAGGAAATACATGATATTTTATGATCTAAAGCATTCAGTGGATTAGTTTAGATCCCTGGCGGCTCGAGTGAGAAATATCTCAAATTGCCTATTTTAGAGCCTTAACTAAGTACTCATTGACCAAAGTCAAATTTCCTCCAAGACGAGCTTAGAATTAAAGACGACAATTCCTGTTCACTCTAAAATGACAAACAAAGTCAAGATTGACCTTAAGTTTGTGTTTCAGAGTTTTCTTTTGCAATATATGCTCATTTGTGGATTTTTGTTAAGTTTAAGAGCTAATGTGGGGCTTGAGTGGTATTTTTGTATTAGGAGTGTTGGATCAGAATTTTGATGCTTTCATGAACTTTGGAATGATGACTTTAGGCTAATGGAGGTGTTGGTTCGTTTCTCAAACTTGTCGTTGCATTTTTGAGGTATTGGTGGAAATTTTATGAATTTAACCCCAAGGGTTGACTTGGTCAAAAATTTTCTGAAATGGCCTAAAATTCTGATTTTGACTGTATCATTGATTCAGAATGTCATTTTGGGTGTGTATGCATAGTTTATTTGCGTAAATTGGACTTTGAATGTATTTCGAGTGGTGATTCAGAGCAATTCCTCTCTTTGCTTCTGCTGCAAAACATATGACTGGTGCAGGTGAATTATTCTACATGATCACAAACTACTTTTACGTGATCATGATGCTTAGGTAAATTTTCTCTACGCAATCATGATCTACGTTCACGCGATCACGAAGTAGTCCAATTTGTTCCTTAATATGAAATCGTTCTCCCTTCACGCGGTCGCAAAGTGTTGTACCCTAATACTCATCGTGATCGCGTTGAGCCCTTTCATGATCATGATGAACAAAATATTTCTGCCACGATGAACAATTCACTAGCAATATAAGGAATCAATGCACGAATTTTTTGTTCATAATACAACAAATACCTACCAGTTACCCTCAGTTTTTGTACATAAACCCATCCATCAAGTCTAGCTTGGGTTGAGAAAAGTCACAATTCCTCCCCTTTTGATTTCTACGCGATTTGGGCAAGTTTCTCCTTCGTTTTAATTCTTAAAATTCTTATTTTCCTCCATTAATGGCCCCAACTGGTGAATTTGATGAACTCATTTCATAATCCGTACATTATTGCATAATTTTTCTTTCCCTAAGTATATTTTGCCATGTAGTATTGTTAATTCATCGAATTCCAACGTTTAATCTATAAAGATTACATCTTTGACCCCGTTATAGTCAAATCTATCTGGGATGTTTTGGAGCCCTTTTCGCACTCGAATTAGGCTGAATTTTAGAGCATGGGTTCCTGGTAACCTTGGAAAACTCGTGTTGACGTTTATTTTCAGTTTTGATGAAGTAGGCCTCACAGGCCCAATTTAAGCTATATTTTAGGCCCAATCCGAAACTTAGCATAATTTATACCATTAGACTCGTATTGTCACATGGAATACTTTTACGTAAGTTTTAGAGCACTTGGAGATTATTCGATATTAGTTGGAGTAATATTTATAGATTTACAACACTTTATCGTTGGACGACAGATAGGCTCAGTGGGGCTATCTCTGGGCTTATAGCTTTAATAATTATACTAACTAACATTTATGGGTTGGGTAGCTAGGTGGTTATAGTGACCCCATACCATTCTTTCATTCATTTCCTTGTTGATATATATTTCGGCATCCGAATTTGTATGGTGCCTGTGACTTAGAATTGCCAGTGATACCTGTTCGGGCATAGATAATTGTTATTTCATGTATAAATACTTGCTGATATGCTATGCATACATTACATGAGAGGTTGTGCCTTTGGCTCCTATGAGTGTGCATTGGGGCTGGGCTTGCATCACCACCTGATTATTAAGACATGAAGGTTAGAGACTGGTTTTAGTAATGATAACAGATAAGGATATAAAACAAGAAATTGTAATATTCTAATAATAATATAAGTAAATGACTTTTTAACTATTTTAGACTAGGCATTGTATTGAGCACCCAGTAATACTATTTTTACTTTTTTTAGCCTAGGCTTTACACCAGTTACCAAGAAATATCATTTGACTAATAAATGATGGGACTTGAGATCGAATCTGTTTGATAGTGAGTACAGTCGTGGCACTTGAGTCTGTCGTCATATGGAAGTAAGTACAAGTTTTTGACACTTATCACACTACTGGATGTGGAGACTTAATGATACCCGATCTATTGAGGATATTGGTGATACCATTATATTGAGGCATTGTACGCCATGACTTGCTGAGTACGGCTTGATGATATTATTGATGTGAGGCATAGGATGCCAAATTATAAGACCCTTGAGGCTCTGTGATTTGTGATGCGAGGTTATGATAACGTTAGAGATCGTATGTAGTGACATACCTCTATAGACCTTGCCTCTGGGCTTCGGCAACACGGATGAGGGGTATAGGACGGAGGAGAGATATACCGAGAATATTTAGGTTAT
>JBDJHY010111765.1:0-13710 GCA_039654485.1 Withania somnifera
AAGTCTACTTTGTGGCACTGTATACATATATAGAGAGAGAGACACGCACACACTCTTATGTTTGTTAGGCAGTGCTCTTGCTTGTCCTTATGTCTAAAGGGATTTGCATGGAGGTGTCAAATGGGCAAGTTGCACTAAATCTGGGCGCATCAAAATGGGCTGATTGACCTGTCCAAAAGCTAATTGGGCCTAAAGGGGACTATGCGTTGTGGGTCAAAACCCTAGCCGCCCAATTCTTACTAAGTTTCAATTGCCTATTTTCTTTGATATGGATATATATAACATATCAACAGGATCTCTAAGTAGTCAACCTGAGCTACCTATTAACCCAATATATATCGGCTGATATGGGCTACTCTAATAAATGGGCAGGTCAATAACCAACCCACACTTGAATAGCTTGGGCTTGGTTGGGTTTGATTTCAACACCCATAGATTTGCAGGAGCTCTTGTATAATAAATAATTGGAACTGTGTATGGATGGTGTATGGACATTCTGTTGTGAGTTCACACCAGTTGACAATTCACTCAAAGACTAGAAAAGAGTTGAACACTTTTTGGTTTAAGGGAGAAAAAAAAAACTCTCTAAAAACCTGTCTACAGATTTACACGCACAAAACAAAAGCACGAAAAACCAAGTCATGCATAAAACAAAAAGGCCAAAAAATCAAAGCATGCATACTAAGCAAAAACAAGTAAATTATTTCTCTAAATGATTAGTAAAGAGAAATTACCAGCCTCAGATGGAGGGAGGGTGTTAGAGGGAAATTTAGTAGCAGGCTTAGTTTGTTGGGTAAGCTGATCAGGGACCTTTTTGGGAACAGAGGCAGGAGTAATCGGCTTCTGAACAGCAATGAACAAACTTGGGTCCTCGGCATCACCATCCAGAAGGTCAAATGGGTTCAGAGTCGCCATTTTTATAGTGAATAGATAAATGGAAGGGATACAAGATAGGTATCTATCGATTACGAGGAAACCAAGCCAATGCGGCAGGCAGATAATTCCTAATCTTAAAAACCCTTGTGGGACGGGTTGGACACTCGTATATTCTGCTGGGCTTTTCTGATCCTTCGCTATACAAGGACAAATTTGGGGATAAGCACGGCAACTTCCATAAATCAATTTATATAACTCTGTACCCTCGAATTATTAATTATTTTCTTGCTGATACATTATTAATACATTATGTATTTTTTTAAAAATTCTTAATTTTTTTTTTATTGATTCATTGCTTATTCATTAGATACCTTTTATAAATTATAAAGAAAATAATTTTTTCCTTACTGATACATTACATTTTATATAAAGTCACAAATACACTTATACATATTTATATATTGACAGATATTTTATGTGTTTAATTAAAATTCTATAATTTTTGAAATTTTTAAAAATTATTGTAATATTAATTAATTATGGGATGTCGATTTATGTTTTGAGTAATTTTTCTGATTAAAATTGTTATTTGTTGAGCAATTTTCATATAAAGAGTTATAGTTTGGGGCTAATAATTAAACTTAGTAATAAATTTTATATTTATTAAATCTAGCGACTCGTTCTCCCTTTCTCTATATGTGTATCTCCCTTTATGTATATGTGTACACACATCTCTCCTTTCCTCATCCCTCTTTGTGTATTTGCGTATCTCTCCTTTACTCATTTCTCTTTGTGTATTTATGTATTTTCCTTCTCTTATTTCTCTTTTTGTGTATCTCTTCTAATCTTATCTTTCTCCCTCTGTACATTAGTATATCAGAAAGAATTTCAGAAAATATTAGACTTCTTTTTATAATTGATTATATCGATGTTTCTAATGAATTTTGATACAATTATGTACGATTGATACCTAAATACATAAAATAAGAGAAATTTAAACAGGATTCAAAATATGTATCAAACGAAGAAGGAGAGAAAATTCCACAAAATTTTGATATATAGAATACGATTGAAATTTTATGGATAATCAATACATAAATACATAGAAGAACTGAAGAAGAGGGGATTTAAAAGGAATGTTGATGTGTCTGTATCCTGAAATTTTGATACAATTGGTACATAGAAGAATAGAAGATCCAAAAGAAAAAAAGTTCATACATAGATTTTGTTAATATGTATCAATTAAAAAGAAGAGAAGTTCAAAAGAAATTTTGATACATTGTATCTATTAGCTCCACCTAGTTGTATCGTATGTATCAACACTTATCATACTAATACAATCCAAAAACATTTGTAGATACGACATTCGCTTGGAGGGCAAAACACTTAATTCGGTGTATATATCTTTTAATTTTGCTAAAAACACTTATATAACTCAAAATTTTAGATACAAAGAAGAAGAATCAACAATAAAAAGATTTTGTATTGATGGTCACCCATGGAAAAAGAAAGAGCAAGGGGATCGATTGGCATCGTTGGAGAAGAAAAAATAAAAACGAAATGTTTTGATGATGGAGAGGGCAGAAGAGAGAGAGAGAGAGAGAGACATAGGAGATAAGGGAGAAGAGTATGTAGAAAGTAAGAGAGAAAAGACATTTACTATAAAATTCTAGGTAATTAATTTAAACTAAATTAATGCTTATGTTTTTTCTAATTATGTTAAGAAATTATATTCAAAGTTTTTTTTTATAGAAAAAAACACTTAATAGAAAAAACTTAATAATCATATATACAAGATATGACTAAAGTTTGAAAATAGTTTCATTCACTATTGTATTGCTTCATCTCATGCCTAAGTGGAAGCTTGTATCGCCATAAAATTATTGAGACTACATTAAACAATTTTTCTTGTCTCATCTTAACATGAATTCTGCAATTAAAACCTAGCATTTTTGTGATAAATCTTTAATAAAATATTTTTTTTAATCTGTAATTAACTAAATGTGCAAATATAATTAAGAAAAAATCAATCAACACTTGGTTTGGGTGTTGTTGGATTCTCGACACGTCAACCATCCTAATAAACTTATTTTTCATTATATAAGGATATTCAGTAGAAATTAGCTCAGTCGTTGATATAGTAATATGGTTAGTAGCTTTCAATTTAACTATCCATGGTCAACCTGAATATGTATATCGTGTCGTCTTGGCTTATCATATTGTTCCTACATCCATGTACCCCTGGCCCTGGTTGGTGTGATATCTATTAGACTGTCGTCCTCATTCAAATGCAGGACTGCACAGATGTCATGAAATGTTAACATTACCTTGTTAAAATAGTTATTATGGCTTAGTATAGTCTTTTTCTTATTTAGCTTTTCCTTATTTGGTTTATTCTAGTCTATATATGGTTATTATGCCTTAGTATAGTCTTTTCCTTAATTAGTTTTTCCTTATTTAATTTAGTCTAGCCTATATAAATGTTCTTTGTATTGTTTTAGGGTTTAAGGCTTCACATTCTACTATTAGCCTCCATTCTTTTGTATCCCTCTCTTCTTTCTATTTTCTCTTTTCAATTAATGGTATTTGTATTCTTTCGTTAATATTATCAGGGTTAAGTGTGTGTAAAACGCTTTTTAGTACAACTTCATATTTAGAATTTGAACTTGAGTCTAATTAAATATGAAAAAATACTTATCGCTTTATTGTAATCTTTATCGGTCAAAATAATCCGTTGATATATATGTTTTTTTAAAGAAAACAAATGAATAATTTTTGTTGAGAAAAATTTACGACTAATAAAGTCCTAATTTTACTAATCGCTGGTCTTTTATTTATCTTTTCTGATCTTAGAATAAAAGTTTGAAATTGACTCTTTCCAAATTTAACCAACTTTATTAGAATTGTATAATCCAAAGAAAAAATTTATGAATTCTAACATTGGGAAAAAAAGAAAGAAAGAAAGGAACTATAACTTATGAATGGCAATGATTTCTCACCTGAAAAAACTATAAATATGAAACATTCATCTTCAAATTTATTATTAAAAACAAGTCTAATATATGCTCAAATAATTTTTTTGAAAAATAAGAAGAAAAGAAAACTATAAACAAATGGCTCCTTGTTCATGCTCGGCATGAATAAATTGTAATATATATTTTTATGTGAAGAATTATATTAAAGAATAGCTAGTGATAGCTATTGTTGATTTACTGAATCAATAAATCTTTGTAATAATATGTATGTTTAAAAGTTTGTAATAACATGTAATTATAAATATTTATTTATAAAAGGATCATAATTATATATGATTTATTAATGCAGCGGTTTAAGATATTTTAGTAAGTTGTTTATGAATTATGATTTGCTCGTTCAATAAAATTATCTAAAAATTATTAACTTTTAATAGTTTTCACAAATTACGAATATTCATATTTATGAAAAAAATAGAGCTTAATAAATCATAATTACATATCCAACAAGCATTTCAACAGAATTTTCTAATTAATAACATCATGTACCAAATATTCTCCTAAATACTTTTATAGTTGATGAATACAATATTATCATGTTGTCATTATTGACTTTTTCCCCAGTCATATGCTTCTTCTCATCAATCTATTAATTTATATACTTTGACATTTTAAAAGAAATTGCACTTCAAGTCATCTTATTGATAAAATGAGTGACGGGATTAAAGCTAAGTTGAAAGTTTAGAAACAGACCTTAAAGTCTACAAATACAGGTTGAGTAAGGATCAAGATAGAATATTTGAAGTGTGAATAAACTGATATGACACATAAGGATGACGATCGAAGTTAGACTTGATATATAAATCATCCTAAATCATCCTACGAGAGAAAATTTCAAATATCTTCGATTTATTATCGAAGGAAATAGTGAGATTAACAATGATGTCTCACATCGTATTGGCGTTGATTGGATGAGATAGAGACTTGCTTCCGCAGTCTATTATGATAAGAAGATATTACTAAAGCTTAAAGGCAAGTTCTACATATTGGTGGTTAGACCTGCTATGTTTCATGGCCAGGAGTATTGGTCGGTTAAGAAGTCTCATCTTCATAAATTTATTAATTTATATATTCTGACAGTTTAAAATAAATTGCACTTTGAGTCACCTGATTGACAGGATGCGATACATACGGAGAGTCACGATATGTAACTAAAGAAACTCTCCACATACATATGTACTCGCGATACATAACTTAAGTAACCTCCAGATGCATATAAATACGTATTAAATCATTCAAATTCATGATTAGACACATGATACATTGTGTATCATGAATTATGTATTGTGCCCGAGTTATGTATCACGATCATTTGTATATATCATTCCTAAAAAAAGTAATATATGTCATAATTTTTTAAAAAATAATATGATAAAATGCAAACATAATAAAAATATTTGATCAATTAATTAATTTATTCTTTTTCTTATTTATCCTATAAATTAAAGAATTTTAATATATATGGTTGACAAATGGTGGTAAATTCACGACTTGTGTGTCACACATATCTCCCACGGTTACATATATACTTTTTCCTATAACTACTAGTATGAGTACTATTAAATAGCAACAATTTTTTGTAATGGTCTTTAAGTCAAAATTAAATAAAGATTCATTACCCTAACAAGAGTCTTTACATATTCTTTTTTTTTTTTTTTTTGGTGTCCGATATCTGTTTTTAGATCCAACTAACTTGGATTTACATTGGGAAGTCGTAATTCGGGAGGAAAATGCTTCCTATCAAATACGATAATTGACTTTGTATTTAGAGTTTGAATTCGAAACCTTTAATTAATGATATAAATTTTGTACCACTTCATTACAACTTTTGCAAGTAACTCTATTCGATAAGTATAAACTAAAAACTAAAAATAAATAATAATAAGTGATATTATTTGCCTTTAAAATCTTCAAAAGTTCATTATCTCACTAGTTATTACCAAGCCAATATAGTCCTAGACTTAGTTGTGTAGTTTCTTTCTTGTTTGATTTCTTATTTGGTGTTCGTTATTTATTTGTTTAGACAAATAATCAAATTTGCGCTGAGAATTTGGAGGGGGGGAGGGGGGGGGGATTTAAAGCACCCTTTGTCAAAGATGACTCCATTTTCCAAATTAGATCTAAGATTTCTGATGAAGAATATAGAAATGTTCTCACTTGCATAGAGACTTCAGGTTAATAGCTTATAAGAATCAGTTCGGATTCGCTGAATTTAAGTAACTTTTAATTGAATAAGACTCGATTTCAATGGCGAAGCATGTAAAAATTTTCTTTTCATTTTTTTTAAGAGTGTGCAAAAGTAAATGTATATTCATACTCCCTCTGTTCCTAAATATTTGTTATAGTTTTTATCTGCATACTCCTTAAGTAAAACATTAACTAATGTGTTATTTGACTAAGCTATTCTTATTTATTACTTATTTTTATTAATATTTTTCTCTATTGCACCCATATACTGATGGTAGAATTGAAAAAAATAGTTAATTATTTCTTGATTGTATAAATTGACAACTATTTTGAAACAAATAATGTTTGTATACCTGCCAACCAGGAAGGACAGAGAGAGTAATAACTAACATTTAACCTCTATATATAACATAATTTTTTGACAACAGGTGTGCACGTGACCGTCCTTTGCAATAGGTGACTCCATCCATGCTTGGTTTCACTTTCATCCTAAAAGAACAAAACAAGTTTAGTTAATTAGAGTTCCAACTAGCTATTTCTAGCTATAAGTTACATCCATACATAGTTGTTATATATAAGGCTTTTGAAGTCTTTGATTAGGAATTGAAGTTGATTCCCATTCCATATACTTAATTAATTACTGAAGTTGACACTAGATTTTTCTAACCTTACACTAAAGAATTTTCTTATAATATAGTTGACAAATGGTGGTTGATTCAAGACGTGTTGTGTGTCACATCTTACATGGTTACAAAGAAATTTAAACACACTGTATATTCTTCTTCCACAACTAATAGAGTGGCAGTTGGCTAAAATGCTCAAAGTCAAAATTAACTAAAGATCCATCATCCTAACAAAAGTGTTTTTGTTTTTACTTTTTCTTTTTTCTTTTATGTATCACTCGATTTCCGTTACCCGCATTAAAGACACAAAAGGTTCATTTAAGAGGAAAACACTCCCTAATAACTTTTCTTTTCATATCTAGAATTCAATTTCAAATTTAAAATCTCTGATCAAGAATGGAGAAATCTCATTCATTCTACCACAACCTAATTAATTTAGTGCCTGTCTTTTCACACACCACCACCATTCTACAATTTTGACCCACAAATTCTCTTCTTTTTTTGGGGGGGTTGTTGACATGAGCTGGATGTAATTTTCTCTCTCAGACACGCATGTTTCCTAAACCCTAGGAAGACCAAAGTACAAAATATATTTCCTTGTCAATCAAGAAATTTATATGTTTAATGTCAAAGCTTCGACTTTGATTACCAGATATTCGCATCTTTTCAGGACTTTATATGTTTAATGTTATAGCTTCGACTTCGATTACCAAATATTCATATCTTTCTACGATTTTATATGTTTAATTTTATAGCTCTACTTTCGATTATCAAATATTCACATCTTTTCAAGATTTTATATGTTTAATTTTATAGCTCCGACTTCAATTACCAAATATTCACTTTCACTTCTTTTTAGGATTTTAAATGAACACTACACATACAGATGTCCGCTGTTTTTTTATAGAGACAACATTGAACAGGACGAGTATTACACATGGCTGGTCATGTGATGTGCCACATGTACGCTCACTAATGGCTTCGATAACACAATTTAGGGAGGAGTTTATGGTTTCAAACATAACATGATGTGTATGTGACTCTAAAGTTTCGTTATGTTATTAATAAAATGAGAAACTCAAAGTTTAAATTATTTATAAATATACAAAAATCATTCTTTCTAAAACAGATTAAAACTCTTTTATTTTTTGGTAATCGATTAAAACTTAATTTTTGCAAACTTTAAATCAAACTCTACCTAAAGTATTGAAACTTCTCTTATATATCTAGTGCGACTTATTGCTCTTGTACGATTTGCGAGTTATTATACTAAAACATAATTTACTTTGTGTACATCCTAAGAGTAGCTGTCGCGAGTTCCCTCTAAAAGTGTATTGAAAGTTCTCTTATTAATTTTGTGCGGTCTACCTCTCCCATATGATTTGAAAGCTATTACACTAAAGCAAGATTTACTTTCTATACATCCTAAGAATAGCGGCCGTAGGTTTCCTCTAAAAATGTATTGAAAGTTCTCTTATTTTGTGTGATTTACCTCTTCCCTATAGTTTGCGACCTATTGCACTGTACATTCTAAAAATAGCGGTTGCGGGTTCCCTCTAAAAAAATATTAAAAGCTCTCTTATTTAGTGTGGTTTACCTTTCCCATATGATTTGCAAGCTATTACACTAAAGCGAGATTTAATGTAGCTATTACACTGAAGCGAGATTTAATGTGTATATGTAGTGGTTGCGGTTTCCTCTAAATAAGTATTAAAAGGTCTCTTATTTTGTGTGGTTTACCTTTCCCATATGATTTGTAAGCTATTACGCTGAAGCGAGATTTAATGTATATAGTAGTGGTTGCGGTTTCCTCTAAAAAAGTATTGAAAGGTCTCTTATTTTGTGTGGTTTACCTCTCCCCTATAATTTGCGAGCTATTACACTGAATTGAGATTTAATCTGAATACATTCTAAGAGTAGCGGTTGCGGCTTTCCTCTAAAAAGATATTGAAAGTTCTCTTATACCTCTCTCATATGATTTGCAATCTATTATACTGAAGTAGAATTTACTCTATACACATTCTAGGAATAGCGGTTGCGGGTTCTCTCTAGAAAAGTATTGAAAGTTTTCTTATTTAGTGTGATTTACCTCTCCCATAAAATTTACGAGTTATTACATGAAGCGAAATTTACTCTCTTTATATATAACCTAAGAGTAGCAGCTACGAATTCCCTTAAAAAAGTAGTATCGAAAGTTCTTGATTTTTACTTCTCGATGCTCATTTAATTGAACCAACTTAGCATCCTAATTAAGTTTCTAACTGCTCTATAATTACCAGCCAATTAATTTTAATTGGAGATTTTTGGTCAATATGTAGAAAAATAAAATAAAATTAATTAACTAGATACATAGTTTTGCTAGATAATTTTAGCTATAATTCTTTGGAAATATTGAATCCCATGTGAGATGTTTGACATGTAGATCTCTATTTGTTTTACCAAACTATTCGATAAAGATTTAGTTATTTAAACATAAAAAGCTAGGGTGAAACGATAAGTAATTAAGTTATTTCAATACAAATTTTAATTTACGATATTTACAATAATATATATGGAACTGTGGAAGTCATTTATACCTGAATTTCAGACAAAATAATTAAATTTTAAGCTTATTTTCCTAAACTCTTGCCGTAGATGACTAAAAGTTAACTGTCAGCCCAATAAAAATAACATAAATAGTTGGAGATCTAATGGTGCTTCTTCGTTTGAAAGTCAGAAGAATTTTCATCTGCCCGTTTTCATGCTTACTGAGAAAATATCAACCGATAAATTTAAAATTAATTTTTGTGTGAATTTTTAGTTTTATATGCATGAATTTCAGATAAAAGTTGTTGACAAGCAAACTTGACTGAAATTTATTCATATGAAACTTCAAACATTTTCCGTGAGAAATTTCTCAAGTGAAAATAACTAAAAAATAATCACAAGTTAATGGCTATATTAAAATCGAATAGTTAATTGCCCCTTTATGATCGATGGACCCAATCCAATAGTATTTTCAAGTAGTTTTTCATTTTTTTAATAACCGAATATAATCATCTATGATAAAATTGTTTTTCACCCCCAAAATAAAATTTTTCAACGTACTTTTATAAACTACTCGAACCTCAAAATAAGTACTAAAAAGTTTTCTCGACCTAACTTGTCTTTTTAAAGGTTTGTTGGGAAGAAAATTATGAATAACAAACTTAGGAAGGTTTCTTCGATGTTGTTAGATAATCAAAATGCGTCAAATAATTATATGATCAATCTAGAATATCCAACAAACTAAATTAATTAAATTCTTTTAATTTGAAAATGTATTATATATCTTACATCATTATTTTTTTCGTAATCAATTACAAAAGCATGACATATACAATATAAATATATATATAGACAAAAAAAGGCAAAACAAAAAGTGGCAAGTGAGAATTTTTTTCAAACATTTCAAATTATTTGATAGGAAGTTGAGGTTGAAATTTTGTTTCGATTCAATAGGTATTTGAATTTTTTAAGTTATATTTAGTCTTATTAATATAAAAATTTATAAGTTGTGAAAATTACTAAATTTCTTTTATTTCTTATAAAATGTTATAAATGAGCAAACCATAATTCATAAATAGGATACTGTAATATCATAAGACATAGCATAATGTAATGATATCTTCATGTTTCTTTTATAAATAAATATTTGTTTATTACAAACTTTTAAGTACACATAATTTATAAGAATTCACTACTCAACGATAATAGTAACTAATTATTCTTTATTATTATTCTTGCACATGATACAGACAATCACTTGACCGTTCACTCCGAGCATGACTCTCTTTTTTTTTTTTTATTGTAAAATTTAAAATGATGTTTTAAAAAATATAAACTTATACATCAAATTTTGTATTTTAAAAAGTTAAAACATTAATCAGAATCCCAAATTATGATTTTTCGAGAATTTGAAATTATAAAATGAAATTGCATGTCCAAACATTAGCTTACATCAAGTTACGGTCGAAGCAAGATTTTGATTAAAGAAAGAACATGTGAATATGTCAATAAGGCCCAATATACCACCTTTTATGTACAATATAATTTTTCGAACTCTTAACAAGTTTTGATGCTGCAAAGGAAAAATAAATGATGAGTAAACACTTTATGAGCTAATAGTCAAAAATACATTTGAACTATCACTTTTATCGCGAATTTTACATCTCAAGTATCAGTTATTTCCTTTTTCTACCTAAATCATATCATCTATGCATTATAACACACTTAGTTGATAGATAGTTTAGGTAGGAAAAAGGAACAACTAATAATTGGTCTAATCAGCTACGAGCTGTATTTCAATATGTAAATGGTGATAATATATATCGAAAAAGGAAATAATTGATAGTTGAGATGTGAAATTTCCGAAAAAGTAATAATTAAAATGTATTTTTGACTATTAACTCATACTTTAAACAAAATAAATGCTGGTTAAGAAGAGTATAAATTATTATTATCTAAGTTCATACATTACTGAAGTTGATCCTACTAAACTAACCCATACACTAAAGAATTTTAATTTTAATATAATATATTAAATGGTGGTTAATTCAAGACTTTGTGTGTCACATCTCATACTAATAGTATTGATAGCAACAATTTTTGCTGCAATCACCAAATGTTCGCTGCGATAGAATGGTAAGTACTTTATTATTTTTAATCAAAATTTTAGAATTTAAATTTTCTGAATTTGAGTTTTAAGTTTTTCTAGAGTATAAAGTCGTTTTTGAAAGTAATCATTTGAAATATTTTTTTTTTATAATTAAAATGATCCATCCATCATGATGTGAAAACAGGCATAAAATTTTAACATAAACTGAACAACAATAATGTTTGACCATCATTTTTGACTTTCTTCTGCCTTTAATTAATTATTACTTGATTGCATCCTTTGAGGATTTTAAATTTCTCCATAATTTCCTTCCCATTAATCAATGGTTTCGTTTGACAAACCATCTCCGGACCTGATATAAGATCATAGATTACCAACAAGAACGACGATAATATACCTAGCATAATCTCACAAGTAAAGTGTAGGGAGGACATTGTATGGGTAGTCTTGCCCCTAAGTATAAAGGTTGTTTCTGATTGGGACATATTTAGGAAGTACAAAGGACAAACAAATACCTGACTTTCTAACTTCATTCGTCCTCTCTTGTTGAATCATCAATTGGCAAGATGTTTGACACTACGTAGTATGACACTTATTTTGCAGAAAGAAATATATTGTTACCAGCAGCCAGAACTCTAGGTTCTGAAGCAATTGAATCCACACTGACGCTTCTTTCGCGGTTAACTTCTAAAATGTGGACATCTTTCTTATGTTAGAGTGGGTACAAGTGTCATATTGATATTGATTGAAAAATAAACTTGACAGTATGCTTTTATGGACTTGAACAATCCTTGTGACACCTCAGGAACTAATGAAACATGGTTGAGGCATGTCAACAAATGAATGAAACTGTTTCTGCATCACGAGCATCCAGCTTGAGAGAATCGAAAAAGATATAATTGACAACTGGGGAATCTGATTAGTGTCAACCAAAGTTGGCATTTTATTGACAAGAAGCTCCAAATCTTCAAGGTTTAAACTGCTTGTATGGACACTAGTGGAGGGTCCAGAGTTGTACGTTTTTAACTTTGTTTCCTCTATTAACGGACTCCGTGAAAGGCAGACACAAAGCAGCATACAGGTAAAGCTTCTTTGATGATCCTAGAGTCAGATTGGTCTTTAATTAGCATATAAAAGAGAAACTATTTGGTATCAGAGACAGCAAGGTTAAGCGTAAGCTGGATCATTATATATTATTGAGCACCTCTGTAATCAGAACATTCAATAGGATATCAACTCATAAGGATTTTGTATTCATTCCTTTCACATACAGAGATCAAGTTCAGGTAGAATCATCAACACTTACAGAAAATAAGGAACGTCCAATTAAGTCTAAAAGCCGCGCGCCAAGCTGAATTCAAGTACGCAACACACTGCCTGTCAAAGTGATAAATGATTGAGAGTAGGCTGACAAAAATGTAGGTTGCACTGTAAGCGTAAAGCACAATATACAGTAGATTGACTCGTTCGCAAATGCAAAGTCAAAGATGAGCAATGTAGGCCAATGACACTCATCTAGATGCATGTCTCTAGCTAATTGTCACTAATTGCCTATCACTAATCTAACAGTTGACGAACTAGGATGTCGATGTAACGTGATAGGTCTCTATCCTATGTAATGATGCTCTAAAAAGGTTCCGGAGGAGTAAACAGCATTATGGTTCACTAGTCGAGTGTTGTCTCACAAGAATTTCAGAACATAATAGTAACATTAAGCAAACACATAGCCTATAGGTTCTCAGTTACAAAGAGACTGTCTAAGACAGTAAAGATACCTGTCACAACTTTCAGGATTTGGAATGGTTCAAAATCAGAAGGAAGACAAAATACAGTCCAAAATGATTTCCAAGTCCGCAAAATAAGTCCTTGCTAAGACTGGTTTGTTATGTATGACATGACTTATATCTTACACAAGTGACAGATGCTCGAGGGAGCACAGAACAATGAACGAACGGAGTGGAGTGACTTATATATTCTGTAATTATAACCTAAAAACATATAATAAGAATACAACCGCTTATGCTCCTGAGGATGTAGACAAATTGCCGAACCTCGTTGAATCTTATTTTTTTTTATCTTTTTTCGTTACTTTCTATTAATTTCAGTGTTTATTAGCTTGATCCATCAACACAGTTGATTACCAGACATCACAAGATCAATCTGTACCAGACAGCAAAAGTACATGCATAGGAACTCCTTCCCATCTAGAGGCTAGAGCTCAAATATAGTTTTAATCGCGTGAACTTTACTTAGAGATAAGACAAACATACTGCATGCTCTATTTCGTGTAGACAAAAATCCTTCAAGTAAAAAAAAATTATATTTGAACTTTATCTACCATTAGGTAACAAAAGAT
>JBDJHY010112090.1:0-13708 GCA_039654485.1 Withania somnifera
TACGAGATATATATACTATATATTAAGAAAATATAATTTTTTTAAAAAAATGAGTCGGTCCGGTCTGGGCCATTTGGCCAAATCAAATGGCCTGAAATTGTACTAGGCCATCTGGGTCGGTCTAGTCATGTCCAAATGAGTCAGTTTCCTGGGTTGACCCGAACCGACTAACAGGTATAGTCATAATATCTTATAGACTCCTATTATTTTAAGGTCATAGTTAGTATTCAGAGGCTTGATATGTCGCGAATCCACTTGAAAGAGAGGGGTGCCTTCGGGAACGCGGACACGTGTGGTGCATGGCTGTCGTCATCTTATGGCGTAAGAATGTATTGATTTGAACCTATAAGCGGGTCACATATTGCGCATATACCGCTTTCAAATTTTTGAAATTAAATTTATACTTTATCGACCCACCGAGTTTATCCAGAAAAATCCTATACTGCTGCGCCACCTCTACATCGATGATTAAGATATCATCACCTAGTAAGGCGTAATCAACAAAAAAGGTGTTACACATTGGATAAGCTCATTTTTCTGCCAACCACACTCATAGGATCCGGCAGTCTGAATCCATCTCACATACTGCTTTAATGGGTGAACAAATCAGCCCTTGAAACATACTACAGCTCCAGATGGCGAAGAACCAAAATTGAGGCGCCAAACCTTCCCATAGCGTGTTCACTCAAACGAGTGATTTTCTCTCCGACTACGGGTCCTATACTACCTTCCATAAATTAAAAATTCATAACCACAATTGCTACGGGAATGTCGTTTAGTTGGCCTATGACTGTTAGGCTACCATGAGACAATGATAAGGAAATAAAAAAACGTGAATGGGGATTATGAAAATTGAACATTTTCGTTGCGAAGATATAAAATAGATATTTGAATCCTTGAAACGTGGTTAGTATCCACGTGCAAAGTAGTTACCACACAGAGAAAGTCAGGGCGATGGGGAGTGAAATAGAACATGAAACCATAAAACTGCTTAGATACCATTGACTCTGGTATCTAAATATATTTTCGAACTTTCTCTTTAAAATTGAAAGTGGATATTCCTGCGCAAATCTCAGCAATTACTTGTTCTGATTCTACATGGATCAATCTATCAGGAATAAGTTTATATAGTTATGGTTTGACATGAAATGGATATATCCATGTATCTTTGACTCATATTTACGAGATGATAAAATATGGAAAAGCTACACTGACAATTTCTGATGTGAATTCGGCAGGCCGTCCCCCTTTTTTACGGGTTCCCCCACCGATCCAGTGACACACCAACCATGCCAGTAGCTTGTTGGAAGCTAGAGTTTTTATTTGATCCAGGATATGTGATGTGTATGTCATTTCAAAGTGAACAAATAGGTGCAACATTGAGTTCTATGACGGTGAACTCAACGACGTCAGTGCTTTATTAATCTACTAAATAAGTCATTTTATTGTAGTTCTATCTATCTTTTATTGTGAAAGATTTGCTATAATAATGAAAAAGATTTCTGCATATACGCCCAAATCGGTTAATAATATCAAAATTTGATAAATCGGACCAGTGTCTATGTTATAGTGTTATAGGATAATAAGATGGTTAGAAATACCCTAAGCTTTGAGAATAAATTTTCAAGACTTTAGTTTTAGTGATAGGATTTTCTTGAAAATCCTAGGGTTATGGTGCAGACTTTCATTAACATATGTATTCGAATGTTAGAATTTAATGAAACACAGATCATGGGAGAAGCTTACGTCGATGCTGGACAAGGAGCGAAAACCAACATTTGAAAAATAGGGGGAAAATGGGGGTTTTCATAAAAAAGACTTGAATAGAACTTTTTCGTTAGTTAGGTGTGCATTCAATATGCAACCCACGCAAGCCCTTATGCAGTTGCACACAGGTACGCACACCCAGACCAAAAAATCACAATTTTTGACCTACCGGCGTGGCCTTATGCAGCAAGTGTGCTATTCGCATAACTTATCCACAAGCCTTCCAACAGCTCGCCCAAGAGTTCCTGTGCTGAACTTTTTGTGTGTTTAATGTGCGGTCCGCACAACCCCCGTGTGCTACCGCATGTCACCTGCATACGCAAACTAGTAGCCTGGTCAAAAGTCCACCTTTTGTACCTTATGTGCGCTAGGTGTGCGACCCATACATCACCAAGTCACTGGGTTTCATAAAGCGACAAGGGCCACCATAACTTTAGACTCTGACGTCAGACTGACAAACCGTTTAGTGCATCAAAAAATTAGATTTTAGGACTTTCTACTAGGTCCATGATTTATGGTCTAATTGTACATGTAGATCAATTCAAGACTTAGCCAAAAAAACTTAAGGTTTTGGACATTGTTGATAGTAAAATGATAGGGGGTGACGTGAATAAAGGAGAAGATGGAATGTACACTAAAGTTAATTGTACATGTAGATCAATTCAAGACTTAGCCAAAAAAACTCAAGGTTTTGGACATTGTTGATAGTAAAATGATAGGGGGTGACGCGAATAAAGGAGAAGATGGAATGTACAGTAAAGTTGAGTTTATTTATTTGCATAATCCATTTCATTAAAGTGCAAAATTAAAATTAGACTTTTCACAAATTACAGTAATATATTAAACTTTTTTTCCTACATAATACTGATACACCAATAAATTGTAGTGATGAATTAAAATTGTAACGTATGATGACAACATTAAACCTTTTGTCAAATTACAAGAACAAATTTTAGTACTTTTTTTCCTTAAAAAAAAGAAGAAAAAGGTCGAAAAAGGACACAGAAGACCTAAAGGCTTGAGGTTTTGTATATTTATTGAGGTTATATTCTGTATTGACGCGTATCCTTGTTTATGTTGCGAAACTTAAAACACCCTCCCTTATATACAAGGAAAAAAAAAAAAAAACAATCCAAAACATCCGATTTCTACAATACTTTTGCTTCTCTCTTTTCTCCTACACAATAATCCGTTCTATTGCTTTTTTTTTTTCTCTCTCTTTTTCTTTTGAGGTGCTTTTCTTTTTCCCCTTCCTTAATCACTTCTTCGATCCTTTACTTTATTGTCTCATGACCTCAAATGGTATTTTCTGAATTGATTGATGAACATAGATATTAATCAAATGGGTATTTTCTGTCAAGAATGGATTAATCTGTAACTAAAATTGCGCTATTCTTGATTGTCTGTTTGCCTTATGATTGTGACAGTTGAGCTTCTGTCGCTGATCATTTATGGTTGCTTGTTTACTACAATTGTGCGAATGAACCCCTTGATGCCATTAAGATAATAAGAGGAAAAAATAGTAATTACTCTAATCGCTTGAAAATATTGAAGTTTTATATATTGTCTCCACTTTCCGTAATTCTCCTTTAGTCTTTGTTGTTCTAAGTTTGCATTGAATTCGCGGTAGAAGCTTAGGTATGGGGTTAATTCATTATTTAGAACACATTATTAACACTTGAGGTTTGTCATTCTAAATTCAAAACCCCTAAAGTTGAAATTTTGTTCTACCTCAATTAGGTGCTATGCAGTGGCTTGATTGCTGAAGAATGTAATTCTTCCAGAGTTCCACAATTGAATAAAAGGTTATCACATTTAACTACTGTATTGGGCACTCTGAGCTTTGGAAATAAATGGGTCCGAGTGGAGTTGAATGAACATTGAGGATTTATGTAGCCAATAAGAGTTGTTTGGAGTTAAGGTGTATCTCGTTAAGAGCTGCAAGTTTGGTAGTATTGTGTGTCTTCTAAAGTATACCATCTGTTTGTTTATATCTTAATTCTGATAGTTGCATTGTCTTTGCTGCTACAGGTGTTGAGCATCATATCCTTTTTTTCTTAAGGCCTTGATCAGAAAGGGCATTCACTCATTCGGGATCTCCTGAAGAGAGCGGGTGCCCAATTTGCTCGCCTTTTCATTTACTTGCTGAAGGCCTTTCCTCATTTTTTATTTAGTTACCCCAAGTTTCGATCACCACAACTTTTGCTTCCACAATCAGGAAATAGAGACAGTTGGGATTGTCAATGAAACTTGAAACAGTTTTTGAGGTACTATCATAGGTTGAAGGAGATATAATGGGTGCAGTTTGTTGCTGCTTGCGAGACGAATGTGAAGATTTTTCCAACCCAAACAGCTCAATGTATAGGAACTGTATATGCCTTCAAACTCTTGTTCAGAACTTCTTGCATGTGGTATGCTTTTCAATGACATTGTTATATAATCACCTTATAGTTCCTTCTTTCTGAACGCACTACTGCTGCTTACACAGTCATAACTCATATATCAATGGATAGTACCTTTCAAGAAATATTTCTCAAATTATTAATTAATGTTCCACCTAAAGTAGTTAGGAAGTTCAAATTGAAATTGTTATCGTTGCTTTTGTCATGGAACAATGTTCAGCTGGAAGGGCTCTTGTTTTATGAACTGATAGCATCAGTAGCTTGGTGGTGGAAAGTGATACTTGAGTATTTCGAACAGGGAGACTCAAAGTCATTTACTTTTTAGATCTTTTTAAATAGGAATGCTCATATTTGCAGCGAGTAGTAAGTTACTCTGTTGCTGCCTGGTACTCAGTTGGAGTTGTATTTGTCTATTTGGCTACTGTTTTGCTAATTTTTGCATGAAAAGTTAGCTTTTCTCCTTGTACTAAATCACTTAGACATGCTGTGTTTGCTAAAGAAATTGAACGAAAGGAGGATTGATTTCAGGATGTGAAAAAAGCCACCCGTTAGATTCCATATGCTAGCAGATCTTTTCCGTGGGTTCCTCCTTCGCATTGTAAATAGGCACTCTCTGCCCTCTATCTGATGATGTAACAACTTTACTATTTCAATAAGGCTCACATTGAAAAGAGTCGAGCCTACCATGTAGGTATCAAAGACATGAGGGGAGATATCACAAACGTGACCCAACTGGTTGATTTTCACTCCACTTCTATTAAGCAACTGGAGCAACAATTGGGCAAATTGTCAGCAACCCTATATCAGAGACTGAAAGGTACACTGCCTAGTGACATATGCCGAATTGAGAATGATAATCATTGCATCGCAGTTACTCCACGAAGTGGTCTAGTTTTGGTGAGAAAGCTGAAGCTGCTGCAAATCAGAAGAAGGATGTTGCAAATGATGAGTGGGTGATTGATGAGGCTTATGAGAACGGGAAGTCAGTGTCAAGCCAATAGCTTTCTCCGGTTGATGATAAAGAAACAAAGAAGTCTTAGGTTGATGCGAAGGAGACAGGCAGGGAAAAAGGAAGGAAAATCAGGTCCCTAAGATATTAAATCCTGTCCCAAGGCCACCTACACCCTTTCCTTAACTTAAACGGCAAGTTTAACAAGTTTATTTCTATATTGAAGCAACTATCTATTAATATTCCACTGGTTGAGGCATTGGAGCAGATGCCTAGATATGTGAAATTTATGAAGGATTTGGTGACAAAGAAGAGGACAGTAAGTTTTAAACCAGATGATAATTTGCACCATCTTAGTGCAATTGTGTCCCGTTTCTTAGTTCAAAAGAAGGAAGACTTGGGAGCCAACTATTCTATATACTATTTGGGCATTTCACTTTGCGAGGCATTGTGTGATGTGGGAGCAAGCATAAATTTGATGCCATTTGCTATTTACAAACAATTTGGCTTGGGATTCCCGGATTGACGACAATGTGGCTACTAATGGTTGATCGCACAGTGAAGATACTAGTGGGTAAATTGCATAATGTTCTGTAGAAGTGGAGAATTTTATTTTCCCTGCCGATTTTGTCATCTTGGAATGTGAGGTAGATTTTGAGGTTCCTATCATCTTAGGGAGACGGTTCTTAGCTACATGCAGTGCTCTTGTTGATGTTGAGTGTGGTGAGCGTAAATTTTGGTTGAACAATGAGGAGGTTATGTTTAACATTTGCTGATCTATGAAGCAGTCAAGAGACATGAGTATAATCTCTGTGATTAACATTGTGGATATTGTGATTGGAGTTTTGGTCGAAGAGAGGTTTACAGTTGAGACTTTGGCCCCACTGATTATGAACTTTGACGGTGATGTAGAAGGATTATGAGGAGACTGTTAATTCACTGATTGGCATGGGGTCGTATTTTTATGTTCCAAAGAAGCTAGACCTTGACCTGAAAAATTCGAGACTCTATCGGCCAAACCTTCTGTTGATAGAGCTTAAGACTTGCTGCTTACCTTAGATATGTCTTCCTAGGGACCGATGACACGTTGCCACTGATGCCTCAAATCTACTTGAGGGCAAGTAGAAGGTTTGTTCTCTATGTTGGGAAGATTCAAGAGGGTAATTGGATGGTACATTGCATTTGGAGTATTGAGCATCAGCGTTGATTGAACCTACCAAATGGTGAGATGCAACTGTTTTTTGTTTTTTTTATTTTGACAGCAATAGGTGACCTCGATTCAGTTTATGCCTGAGAAAGAAGGATAACTATGCTCTCCAATGAAAAGAATGAATTGATTTCATTGTGGCCGGTCACGGGATGGTGAGTATTTATGGATTATTGGAAGTTGAACTCCTGGACTACGAAGGATTATATTCCTATGCCGTTAATAGATCAGATGCTTGAAAGGCTTACTGGCAGAGGGCGTTACTTTTTTCTTGACGGTTATTCGGGGTATAGTTGGATTTATGTTACACTAGAGGATCAAGAAAAAACCATGTTCACTTGTCCCTATGGTACCTTTGCCTTCAAGCGCTTGTCTTTCGGATTAATGCACCAGCCATCTTTCAAAGGTACATGATGTCGATTTTTTCTAATATGGTGGACACTATCAAGGTGTTCATGGATGACTCAGTGTTTTGGACGGCCAAAGGAGACAAAAGGCGACAAGGCTCTACCTCGCCATATAGCGAGGTGAGCGGCGAGGTGCTCGCCTGCCTTTTTGATATGCGGCGACAATTAATACTAAAAAATTAAAATATTTAATCGCATATAAATAACTAAAATTCCTATTTAAATAAAATATTTCAATTAAAGTAGCTTATTATATTATTTATTAAATAATTATTTTATTAAATAATATATAATTATATTAATAATTAAACAAACAAAAACCAAGGTTGTCTGCCTACTGAAGAAGTTTAAAATAGAGAAGAAGAAAAAAACAGAGTTGTGTAGTTTTGCCTATTGAAGGAAAAAAGAGAGAAAAAGAAGAAAAAACAGAGATCGGGTCCAGAGAAGAAGGAAAAAAAGAGAACTTAAGGAAAAAACAGAGAAGAATAGAAGAGGAACTAAAGAGAAGACTTACCAGAGTTCTCTGAGAAGGTCGCTGCTCGTAGCTGCTGTGTCGATACAAGAAGATATGGTAGCTGGTAAGAGTGAATAGCTGCTAGAACTTTCAAAATAAAAGACCCAAAATTAATTTTTTACCCTTTAAAATCCTAACTTGCACCTTTTAAAAAAATTTGAAAAGGCGTCCTTTTCGCCCCTCGCCTCGTCGCTTTTCTCGCTATTTTCTCGCTTTTTTGATATCGCCACAGGCATGAACAACAATAAGCCATTGCCTTGCCTCATCACCAAAGGCAAAAGACGCTCGCCTTTCACAACACTAGGATGAATTCACAATTGTTGGAGACTCGTTCGACGAGTGCTTGGTCCATCTAGGTGAGGTGCTGTAGAGATGTGAAGAAAAGAACCTTATGCTAAATTAGGAGAAGCAGAGATGTGAAGAAAGGAACCTTGTGCTAAATTAGGAGAAATGCCACTTCATGGTGAAGGAGGGCGTTGTACTTGGCCATAAAATTTGTGAGAAGGGAATTGAACTTGATAGAGCTAAGATAGAGGTTATTACCAAGCTACTATCATCGTTTCTGCTAAGGGTATTCACAGTTTCTTGGGTCATGCTGGGTTTATCAAAGATTCATCAAAGACTTCTCCAAGATTGCAAATTCCTTATGTAAGTTGCTTGAAAAAGATGTGAAATTTGTATTTGATGAGGCTTGGTTTGAAGGCATTTGAATGTCTCAAGAAGAAGTTGACCTCGACACCAATCATTGTTGCCCTTGATTGGGCAAAGCTATTTGAGGTGATGTGTGAGTGGCACCAGGTGTTGTCTTAGGTCAAAGGTGTGAGAAGATATTCCATCCAATTTACTATACTAAGAAAGCACTAAAAGCAGCCAGAAAAATTAGACTGTGATTGAGCAAGAATTGTTGGCGGTAGCTTATGTGTTTGAGAAATTCAAAGCCTATCTGCAAAGCACCAGAGTTATTATGCACATTGGCCATTCAGCATTGCGGTACCTCTTGTGAAGAATGATGTTAAATCAAGGCTGATTAGATGGATATTTCTGTTGCAGGAATATGACTTCGAGGTCAGATTGAAAGGGAATTAAGTTGCTGACCACTTGTCCAAATTAGAGGAAGAAGCAAAGCTGAAGAATGAGTTAGAGATTAATGATACTTCTCCGGATGAATTGGCTGTGTCTCATGACTTGATTCCTTGGTTTGCAAACTGTGCAAATTTTCTTGTGAGCGATTGATGCCTGAGGACCTGAAATTCCATCAAAAGAAATTTTTTTTGCACGATGTGAGGAAGTTCTTTTGAAACGAGCCACACTTGTTTCAAGTTTGTGCAAATCAATAATCCGAAGATGTGTTCCTAAGGTTAAGATGACGGCCATTCTTAAGGCGTGCCACTCATCCCCTGTTGGGGGTCGTCATAGTAGCATTCGCACAACTTAGAAGATCTTATCCTGTGGGTACTATTGGCTCATGATTTATCAAGATACCCATGACTATGTGATGGCGTGTGGTTAATGTCAAAGGCATGGGTGTGTTTCTAGAAAGCATGAGCTACCTTTGACCCCAACTCAAGTCGAGTTGTTTGATATGTGGGGCATTGATTTTATAGGGTTGTTTGTAAGCTCCTATGGGCTGAAGTACATCTTGGTTGTTGACTACATCTCGGAATGGGTGGGAAGTGGTTGGTGCTTCCTAACAATGATGGTAAGCATGTCACAACATTTTTGAAGCGAAATATTTTTTTCCGATTTGATACGTTGAGAGTTATAGTTTGTGATGGTGGCTCTCACTTTTGCATTAAGAAGTTCATTGCTCTGCTTGTGAAGTATGGTGTCAAATATAAGGTGACAATACCTTATCATCCTCAGCAAGTGAATAGGTAGAGGTTTCTAATTGGGAGACCTTGCGAAGAATGTGAATGCAAATAGAACAGACTAGTCGAGGAGGTTGGATGACGCTCTATGGGCTTACTGGATTGCTTTCAAGACGCCAACAGGTATGTCTTGATACCAGTTTGTCTTTGAAAAAACGTGTCATTTACTTATGGAACTTGAGCACAAGGCTTTATGGGTACTTAAGAAGTTGAAACTGAATTGGAATACAACCTCTAACTTGAGGCTTGATTAGCGTAACGAGATGGATGAGTTCAGACACAAGGCTTATGAAAGTGCAGCACTGTACAAGGAGAAAATAAAGCTTTATCATGATTGGAAGATTGAGAAGAAGGAGGTACTTACGAAGTTGAAACTAAATTGGAGCACAACCTCTAACTTGAGGCTTGATCAGCGTAACAAGATGGATGAGTTCCACAAGGCTTATGAAAGTGCAGCACTGTACAAGGAAAAAATAAAGCTTTATTATGATTGGAAGATTGAGAAGAAGGAGATCAGCCCGGAAGATTTGGTCCTATTGTTTAATTCTAGGTTTCACTTGTTTCTTGGCAAGCTGAAGTCTAAGTGGTTTGGACTTTTCAAAATCACTCAGATGTTCCCCCATTGTGCAATCGAGCTTGAGAACCAGGTGTTCCCCTATTGTGCAATCGAGCTTGAGGACCTTCATGGTACATGAGTTCAACTTCCGGTAATCTATACATATTCGCCATTTCGTGGATGCAATGGAATCAATTCATTCTTAGTGTTATGGACTATAGTTATCTTTTCTTGGGCACACACTAAATTGGGCTAATCCATTTGTTTTCTGAAATAGGCTAAGCCTCACCTGCATCTAGCCATTTGATGATTTCTTTATTCATTACCTCTTACATTGGTGGGTCCAGTTTACGTGGATGCTCAATACTAAAATGCATTCTGGCTCTAATTGAATTTTATGTGTGCAAATACCGAGGGGAATCCATATGATATAGACAATGATCCATCCGATTGCCCTCTTGAATCTTCTCGATTCAAAGACTAGAGCTTTCAGTTCCTACTTAAGTAGATTTGCAGCAATAATCACTGAAAAAGTGTCATCAATCCCTTGGAAGACATTTGAGGTGAGCAGGAAGATCCTTAAGCTCCAACACCGGTGGCTCTTTAATGGAAGGTTGGCAGGCGGAGTCTCAATTTTTCATGTCAAGGTTAACTTGTTCGAAGCATAAGAATACAACCCCATGCCAACCAGTGCAGTCTTCTCATTATCCTCGATGTCATCACTCTTAAAAGTTCATAATTATCGCGGCCAAAGTATCGATCGCAAACCTCTCTTCAATGGATACTTCAATCACATCATCCATGTCTCTTGACTGCTTCATAGATCTGTAGACGTTGAACATGACCTCATCATTATTCAATAAAAATGTCAGCTCACTGCTCTCAACATTAACTTAAGCTGCCTGTAGCTAAGAATTGCCGCCCCAAGATAATGGGCACCTCAAAGTCCACCTCGCAATCCAAGATGACAAAATCTTACAGGGAGATGAGATTTTCCACTTTTGCTGAAACCTCATACAATATATCCACTGGTCTCTTCATTGTGCGATCAACCATTAGTAGTCGCATCGTCGTCAGTTTGGGCTCCAAGGCCCAGCTGTTTGCAAATAGCAAGCGACATTAGATATATGTTTGTTCCCCGATCACACAATGCCCTCACAAAATGAAATGCCCCAATAATAATACATGGGAAAGTGAAGACTCCGGGTCTTCCTTTCTTTTAACTAGAGTACGAGACGCAATTGCACTTCAATGGTGCAAATTATTAACCAGTTCAAAACTCGCCTTTCTATTTTGTCATCAAATCCTTCATAAACTTTGCATATCCAGGCATCTGTTCTAATGCCTCAACTTGTAGAATATTAATAGGCGGCTGCTTCAATATATAAATAAACTTGTTGAACTTGCCATCTCCAACCATACGTTGAGGAAATGGAGGAGGTGGCCTTGGGATATGAGTCAATATCTTATGGACCTCTTTTTTTCTTGTTAGTCTCCTTTGCATCAACTGGAGGACTTTTCTACTTCTTCATCATCAACCTCTACAGCTATTGGCTTGTCATTGTCAGCCGGATTCTCCTTCTCATGAGTCTAATCAACAACCACCCACTCATCATTTACAGCATCCTCCCTCTGATTTGCCGCTGCTTCAACTTTCTCTCTTAGAACTAGACCACTTCCTGCAGTAACTGCCATGTAATGATTAGTATCCTCTGAGAACACTGTGTCAATAGGCAAGGTACCTTTATGTCTCTGATTTAGGGCTGCTGAGTTTGCCCATTTGTTGCTCCAGCTAGTTAGTAGAAGTGGAGTGTGAATCAACCAGCTGGGTCACGTTTGTGATATCTCCCCTCATTTCTTTGTTACCTACATCGGTAGACTCAATCCTTTTCATCACCTTTGCAAGCATATCTTTCATGTTTGACCATCTCTATCCTGTAATAGTTCAGACCTTGTTTTCCTTCACCCTGATGCCAAGAGTCTTGGTTAGACCCTTGGGCATTGGAGCGGAAATTCCCGCTTGATTGTTCACAAAGTTCGCATCCTCGTTTGAAGTTGTGTAATAATCTTCATGTCAAGGTACCTTCTTCTTTGAAGCAACTGCATCAGCATTCTATAAAATCACCTCCATCAAGTGCTTGGTGATCAATTCTATTTGAGTCTTCAAGTGGAACATGTCTTCATCACTCTTTTTTTTTCTACGTTGCCCTGTGGTTATCCCCTTAGAATAGCTGTTGGGCGCTACTTCTGATTCATGTGTGTGCCAGGCCTTGTTGTTTCAATCCTATCCTATAATCTGGCTGGCTGTTGTATAAGTGTGGCTCATCAAAGAACCCTCGGCGATATTGTTTGCCACAACCTTATTCATGGAATTTAGAGACCTATTGAAGCTCTGCAAAAGGACCTCATCTGGAAACTTATGGTTTGGGTACTGCTTCAACTTCTTCTTGAACCTAAGCCATGCTTCATGCAAGGCTTCACTTGATAGCTGTCTAAAGTTGATGATCTCACCTGTCATCTGTGTCATCCGGGATGGTGGGAAAAACCTCTCTATAAAGGCTATAGACAATTCAGCCAAGTAGTGCTGGATTCGTTAGGCAGTTCATTCAACCAAATAGTAGCTTCCCCGTCATTGAGAAGGGAAATAATCTGATGGCCTCCTGAGACATCTAGCAGCCTGTATGCGTTACCTGAAATTCAAAAGATTCTGGTTCGGATCTTTGCCAGCTAGACCTCCGAAATTCCTTCATGTTTAGTACCTGCATCATGATGCCGGTAATGTCGAACTTGGCATTGCCATCAAGCGGTGGCATCACAATTGCCCTGGTGAATCCGGCCCCTTATAGGTCAATTTCTTCCACAGGGTGTACATTCCACTGAGGTGGTCTTCGAGGCAGCCTATTTGCATCAGCTGCAGCTTGTCAGGTGCCTCAAGTGGTGGTATCACTGTGGCCCAGTGAATCCGGCCCCTTCTAGATCAATTTCTTCCACGGGGTGTATATTACACTGAGGTGGTCTCCCAGGTAGGCTATTTGCATCAGCTGCAGCTCGTCGGGCGCCTCAGCTTGTCGAGCAGCCTCTACTCTTTGACCCTCATTCTGGTCAATAAGCTCATGGTCGTGATGTCCTTGAATGTCATCCATCGTGCCTGAAAAAGAAAACAAAAACAGGTAAGAAAAGTAAATTAGGAAATAAGGATTATAAACCGAATAACAGCTAATAAACTATTCCTAAGCTGTATTCCCCGACAACGACACCAAAATTTGATACGCTTAAATTGTACCTCTAAATGAAGTATCAAGCGGTCGTCTTTAAATATAAAATCCACTTAGGTTGCAATCGAATCCCATAGGGAATAAGACGAGAAATAGGCCCACGACGATTTATTTCAAGGTAGTCAATATTTTCGGGGGAGGATTGCGTAACAAATAAAAGACTTAAGATTTTTATTTATCGGTAACCAATGTTAAGATTTATGTTATTGTAATCAAGATATGAGAATGAACTAAGACTGTGTTCCCTATGATTTCATAACTTTACTAGCTCTACAGAACTGACGATTAAGATTCAACTAACGTCTCCCACATCGATGATTGCAACAACAAGGTTCATGGCTCTAATTGGTACTAACAATAAGTCAATCAACATATGAACAACACCTTCCCATTTCATGCACCTCGTCCAAAAATTATGCAATAGAACATATAAATTTAACCAAGTGACCACAAAGAATTTCAAGAGGTACTCAAAGACACTAGTTCACAAAGTATGCTCAATTGTCTTACTTTCGGAGTATACCAATATAACCAATCCTTTCCTACTCATATGCCTTCACGACAAAGAAAGTCCCATAATATTCCACATATATACAAGTACACAAGGGACGAATATACAACACTCAAAAAGAATTTCAAATGCTACATGTATTATACCATAAGCTTGCCCTTATTTTCTTTCATCACTAACTCAAAAGTTTTCGGGTTGAGATCCCACAAGGACTTTTTAAGGCTTGTAATGTAGGCTTCGGGAAGGGGAGGA
>JBDJHY010112418.1:0-13708 GCA_039654485.1 Withania somnifera
CATATCCATGAACATATTCTTTGATTTTTAGGAGTTCCATTAACATCGAATCTTCGACTTAATGGTTTAGTCATCAATCAAAACATAAAGGGATGAATTTAGTGAACCAACCTTGGTCCAACATTCCTCACTTGTGTTCAATCACTCTTGAGGTGTTTTTATAGTTACCCAAGCTGATATAGCCGTTGGTGAAGCAAATATAGCCGTTATAGCTCATTGAACTGCTGCATTTAATGCTTCTAACACCAGATTGGTCTAATAATGTTTCATTTTGGTTGACTAACACTTGTAATTGGTCGACTAAATCTGTATTTTGGTCGACTAATTTACTTTCCAGTAGCCAAACTTGATTTGCACTTTGCTCAACTAATTTGACATTTTGGTCGACAAATTATTTTCAAGTACCCTACTAGAACTCATATTGGTCGACTAAAATTCTGTATTGGTCGACCAGTTTGGTCCTATCTCTCTACTATTTCTTTACAATCTCTGCACTTTGAGTACTCGGAATGCCTCAAAATGAGTCGATTAATCTCCAAAATGTTTCTTTGACATACAATCATATCCACGAACATATCCTTTGATTTGTAAGAGGTCCATTAACATCAAATCTTCGACTTAATGGTTTGGTCATCAATCAAAATATAATGGGACAATTCTAGTAAACCAACCTTGGTCCAACACTCTTGACATCTAACGAGAAAACCATGGGCTTTCTCTCCCGGAATACCTGAGAACTACAAAGAAATCTACCCAATATCTTCTTATCTTCTGACATCATAGAAGGATAGGCCTCTATTAGTTTGGCTACCACTGGCACCGAAAATACTTCTACTCCAGGAGCTACTATAGCTGGTTGTGCTGTTGTAGATTGGTCAACCTGTGCTTCTCCCTAGGCCGAAGTATAGTCCCATCTAAAGTTTGTCCACCGATCATACTAGGCAACTGAAGGACAATATCCCTAAATGCTGGAGAAAATACTGTTGTCGAAGAGGCTAAACTATACCAAGTATTTCTACATGTAGAGGAAGCAAGTCTCCAGGTACTGATTGTGGACCTATAGTCGGCTCTAACCAAATCTCTATCTCTCTTGGAAGGTACAACAACATGCCCCTAGCCTCGACCTTGGGGTCGCCCTCTACCACGACCTTTAGCTGGAGCCCTTCTTGCAGGTGCAAGAATATCAATCCCGTCTGTCAAATACCTCATCCTAACCATCTGGAAAAGAATAAATCTAAGTAATATTTCAAGAAACCAATACGAATATCAATGCACGATAAGGAACTAAGGATTGGATATTCCTAAAGCGCCCTATAACCTCCCAAAGATAGGATACAGACGTCTTCATACCCATCCACACGACTCTACTGGACACTTTCTTTCATAACAATGATACCAGAGAATCTGGGCTATGATACCAAATTGGCACTATCCTAAATTCATGTCATGATGGAACCTACCGTAATTTGTATGTAGGTAAGAAGAAAAGAGATGAAAGTAACAAAAAAGAAGAAACATGCAAGAAATATATATATGTAATAAACAGGAGCAATCAATCCCCAAGACCTAGTATAAAGTGGTACAAAAGCTACTGAAGACACAAAGTACAAAATGGTACAACCAAAGTATAAATTTGTACAACCGTTGTCTTTGGAAATACAAAATAATACAGATCAACAATAATGGAAATAGATCAACTCTGAATGCCGAGAGCTCACCCTGAAGTCCCTAAATTCCCACCAAACGTTTGCACGAATGTCAACAGCGATAACTCATATCAGGATCTGGATTAGAAAAAATACATAAGTGTAGCATGATTACCAAATACAATGGGTATCTAGTAGGTATTATAGGCCCACTAAGAACGCATAAGATATAAATACAGTAAAAAAAATCCTAAGCTACACTGCGTAATGTAAGGAGTAAATTAACAACTATAAATGTCATATAAGTGTATATAAGGTAATCAAGGAGAAGTAAACTAAATACCAAGTAAAAGATATTTAGAAGAGAAAAGCATAAGTTTCATACCTCAGCTACCATCGAAGTAACATGAGAAAGGGAAATAATAGTAAAAATAGAATTTGTATCGTAGTAAGTGCTCAAGAAATAAACAATAGTAATGCAGTCTAAGTAGCATAAATAAAATAAAGTAAGAAAGCACATGTAACACAAACAAAAGTTAACTAGCCCCCTTAGCTACACTCAATAAACAAAACCTAGTTCGGGCCCAGCCCTGAAGCTAAAACTCAAGTATGAATCCAACTCAAGTGCTCGGACGCCACCGGGGCTAATACATATTATGATATCAATGATAGGTGCCCGGTCCTGGTACGGTCTAAATTATGTAAGAAATGCAATATCAGCTGCCCAAGGCCCCGCCCAAGACTAAATCTAACTATAATGTCTATATGAGTGTTAAGTGCAGAAAAACCTTTAAAATGCCATTATTATGTCGTAAAAAAAATTTAAAATGTCAAATCATCAATGCTCTTGCATATACCGTATCACAATCCACTAACAAAATGGTATTTTCCCCATATCCAATGGTAAGCTTATTAAGTTCTGAGGACCTTGTTTTAGAGCAAGGGATTGCCCAACAACCTCCACCAAAGCTTGCTATCTACACCTCTTATTCTATGATTAAAGGCCAATATTTATCGATAGTAAATTAGCTAAGAAGATGAATTAGGAAATATAAGAGGGAAATAATTTATACAGAGATGGATAGACCTAAAACAAACCACAAATACTAGCAATTCACTATATCAACACCATATATATATGCCGAGTCTATAGAAAGAAAAGTCTCCAAGAACGCCAAAACTATCAAAATAATGGTGTATGCATCAATACGAGTAAAATAAGACTACATACTTGTATTCAAAAACTTGACTGGGTTCAAGAGCCCCATAGCATGAAAGGTGAAATAAAATTTAGCGGGGGGTAGCTCTCAGCTAAATTGGGTTACGAATTAACCCTCAAATATCCCCCCCAAAGATTATGTTCATTAAGGATAAATTCCACGAAATCAGCGAAAAAAGGGAAGCTAGAAATATACCACAAACAGAGAAAAAATGGTGAACAACACTTTCCCAAGCTCCCCAGCCAATTCCCAATGATTAATCCATTTTTCTTAGATCACAAGGATCAATAATGGAGGAAAGACCACAAAAAGTGGTCCAAAGTCGGGAAGATGGACTACTTATAAGACCCCCAGGTCCTCTTCGCGATTGAAGACTATTGATCACAAATATGGAGATCAAAAAGGGTCGGACCTTTGTGATCACGGCCATTCTATTATGATCATGATAAAGATCGATGTGGTCAGGATTCGGGCCTAATTAATTCTTCACGATTGCAGGCATCCCATTGCAATTACGGCACCCTGTGGTGATCGTGAAGAACCAACACCCTAGCCCTCCGCGACGGGAAAAGTGAAGCACCAAAACTAGTGATAGAAGACACAACCATTTTAAGACTCAAAATATTCATTTATGACCCCTGGGGACGAGTTTGGAGTTAGATTAAAATAAATGAAATATGCTACTAGCCTGAAAATAATTTTTGGACTCACTAAATTCAACAAGATAACCATACGAGATCATTTTTTTACTGAAGTATTGACCAAAGTAACATTTACCTAAATTGGGCCAATTTATCAGCCAGACACTGAAAACTAGCCTTGCCGCCTAGAGAAGTGAACCAACTACTTTAGCAAATCAAACTTTACATTTTAGAGGTGATGAAAGCGCTGGAATTCGAATCTGATGCTCTGATCCTCGAAAGTTTACCAAAGTCAAACTTTGAAGTCCAATTCAGATACTATCTCGGCTAACAACCTAAACCATAACTGAAATCCCAGAGACTCAAACCAAGAATCCACCTAGACCAAAATTTATGTTCTGAGCTAACAAAATCATCGAATTTAATTTTTAGCACGTCTTCAAGGAAAATAGACTTTAGTTGTCCAATTTTAGAGTTAAAGACTCTAAAATAGAAAAACTAGCAAGGAACTGAACTAGCGATCCCAGCAAGTCATGAATAACTTGGGACAACTACAGAAAAGTTCTAAACACATAAATCGAGCAAAAGAATAGAAATAACCAAGATGGTCATTACACAATGACGGGGCATGTGAGATCTCACGACCGCCGCAAATCCAAACCAGTGGACTGTAGATTTTCGACATGGTTGTGTGGTGGAATGTGGGATTAATCGGATGAGAATAAGGATAGAGTCCTATTCTACATGTCAATAGCGGCAGCAATGAAATTTATAGTAAGAGGAAAATCCATCAACTTTAAAAATCGTGAGGGTTCAAGTCCCTCTATCCCATATGGACATGTGTAGCTGGATATCCCACCGTACTTCTAAATCAGTGCCTCGAATAGATACACCCTTTCGATGTTTGTTACCTTTGAGAAATATGTACAGTTTGCAGAATGTCAAGTACGGCCGTATATGGAGAAAAAAAATTCAAATTATATTTTTAAATTAAATAATTATTAAACGATTAACTTTGAATAAATTTTATCCAAAAAAATACTATCTAGATACATCATTTTCTAAATTTAAATCTGAAATTGAAGCCACGATAGCAGCTATGCAAGGCATGTCTTCTTCTCAACACTTTAGCAACATGAATAATCGCTACTCAATATAAGTGCAAAAAAATTTATTTCTCCCAGCAATGTGGGAGAAATACTTCTACTAAAAAGTAAAAGGAACCTTTAATTGAAAATTTTATTTTTCCTCCATTTTTTCTTGTTCCACATGATATTACGTTATTTTTTTTTTATAAAAATTGCCTCGTGAATAAGTAAAATAAGAAATTAAGGTCTTTATAAGAATTATTTTTATTTGTTAGGATCTGCTCTAAATTTCCTATCTTATTTGGACACTGAATTTTCTATCTTATTTGGATTTTATCATAATTGTATTTTATTACAAAAATAAAAAAAAATCTTAGTGGGAAAAGACTCTTCTATATCTATCCATTTTTTAAACAGGAGTTTTAGATTTAAAAAAAAAAGAATAACTTTTTCTCATACACAACATGATAGCACCCACATTGTAGTAGTTAAAAAATTTTGTTTAGGAAAATTTATTTTTTCAGTAGGTTTTTATTTTTAATATTAATTTTTTCAATATGTAAGTCACTTAATCAACCCATATTAAAATTATGCTTCTTCTTATACTATTCGTGATTGTCTAATTTATTATTTTCAAAATCACCCCCGCCCCCAATCACCCATCCTTTCCCCAAATATCGAAAGGAAGTTGAAAATGTTCAAATTTGTATTCAACATCATAGGATGTTATGTAAACCCAAAAATTTAAGCTAGAATTTAAATCAACCTATGTTCGTTCTTGAGTTCGAGTTCCATGAATTCTCACTTGATCCCATGTTATAAAATCCTTAATAAAGTGAGGAATTAGTGTTTGATGTTATTCAAGGTCATAAGAAGCTCCTAGTACAAAGTTAAGTTCAAGACTTTTCTACCGGCCTAGTTTTGATGTCATTTCATACATGAGTTAACTTTAAATGATCATATATCCTAATCTATGAATAGTTTTATGACCTATAGTCTATCCAAAGAAAGGACTTTGAGTTTATTTTCCAAGGCAACTAACTCATATCATTCTGAGATTGGAATAAAAGCTTATAGTATTCTACACTGCAATGAACCTTCCCAGTGATTTTTTGAGAGTCAGACTACGACTCGTGAATTGTAACATCACGAGTCATATTATGGACTCGTGGAAAACTGTATGAAGGTTGTTTTTAGCCCAAATCCCATGACTTAACTTCACGACTCATGAAGTGACATACCATGACTCGTGGTATGTACTCATTGGGTGAAAAATCACTTTCAGTAGCTAACTTTCTTTATACGGATCTACTCCAAGAGTTGTGGAGTAATATACCATAACTCGTGAAGGCCAATCGTGGTCTTTCACCTGAAATTCTACTACCCAAGTTCCAATTCACGACTTATCCATACGAGTCATGAACTGCCACAACACAAGTCGTGATGTGACTCGCGGTGTTCTGTGGTGATTTTTCAGATTAATTACGTATGTGCCCAGGGGTAATTTTAACTTTTCCCCACCACATTATCCATTAAAAGGTCATTTAAGTCAGATTTTTACCCTTAGAATGGAAGTCATATCCTTTTTCTTTTATTCTAATCCACACTTAGAGTTTTCAAGAAAGAAAGAAAACTAGAGAAGTTGCTCTCAAATCTTGCCTAAAGCTCCAAGTTCTCCATCTTTCTCAAGTTTCTACCTTTGGAATCCACTTATAATCAAGTATGAGAGTTTAATGAGAGTATCCTTTCACTATCATGCCTAAAAGTCTTTAATTTTTTAGGCTAAACTATGTTTTCATTCTAGGGTTTGAAAACACAAATTCATGAATTTAATATAAACTTTTTTCATGATTCAAATTATGCAAGGTATACATTCTTTAAGAATTATTTCATGATTTCTACTTATTTTACATGAATTACTAATATCAAGCATACTTTAACTGTTCATAATATTTATGACAAGAAAATCATGATTTAACATAAATGTCAACTAGTGAAAATTATAACATGATCCGTTTTCATGAACTCAAGAATTTCTACATGATCATAACAAGACTTATAAAACAAGTATGACAAGAACATGAACAATAAAATTAAGGAGTTTCGACTCAATTATGATTTTTAGTTACAGGCATCTAGAAATGCTCTTTTCAAGGAATCTTTTTAAGAATATGAGAACATGTATTTTTTTAAAAATAATTTAGCACCGAGAAGATTAACTCAGCCTATGAGTGAGGATGAAGTTAGTACGTAACTGGGTTGTCCGCCCAGGTTCATTATGATTACCTAGTTAAGGATCCTTACCTCACCAGTTTACATGTTTAGTCCTAGTTGTTGCCGGCTAGGGCAACTACTTTGCCGGTGTGGGTTCATAACAATAGACCTTTTTTGTGTGAGTTTATGATACCGGACTCTACATATCTCATAGCGTAGTTTATATTCGTTAAGAGAAACTCTCAACTTATGATTTAAGATTTAAAACTAAACTAGGTGTTTTTGACCATAATAAGACATAATTCACTTACTATTCTTAAAACTTGATACAAGACTTATGATTTTTAAGTTATACCAGTATTTGGGTCATTGCACTGTCTTTCAGATTTATGATATGATCTCTAACGTCTTTCATGATTTTCTTTATGCATTGTTTATTATTATAATTTCACGCAAATTTTCATGTAATGATTTCATTAATGACAGTGTCCTTTTATGATTATGCAAATTCAGGCCTTCTCGCTCACTGGCGTGATTAGTAGTAGTCTTGACAGAGCATCTTGGTGAGTCCTCATCAATTTTTGGGGACCTGAGTTGTTCTTTCTATTTGTGTTACGTATTATTTTAGTTTTATGTTTTGAGAGCTGATTGGGGGTTTGTCTCAATAGTTCTCCCCATGATTAGTAGAGGTTTCAGACATAGTGTTAGTATGTGTCAGATTCTTATGTTTTGCCTAGTTTGCGGCAGCTTATATAACCATGTTATTTGCCCTTTATGACCTGTTAGTAGTATTCATATTGTGTTATGTTTCTTCCGCTGTATGTTTAGGTTATGACTAGGAGCATGTATCAAGGGCTTACTTAGGCCCATTTATGGGTCCTGAGAACGGTGTTTAGTCTAAGTGTAGCCTCGGGGTGTAACATATTATACTTCTAAAAATTCAATGAATTGTACGTTTGCAGGTCCTAATATTTATATGGGGAAGAAATATGATATTTTTTGCATTTTGAGTATATTGCTATCTGTTTCTCACCAACAACAATCAAATTCACATTATTTATCCTTTCCCCCTTTCCTTCCCCATACAATAGTAATTGAAGCATATTACAAAACTATTAATAGTAACATCTTCTACAGTAATTGTATATAATCTTGTTTAATTCTTTGTGTTAATATATTCTCTAATCATATTTCATGATCTACAACACATCAAGAGATCAGTTTTGTTTGCACTCGACACAAATAAAAATTGGTGGTGGGATGGTAAGTATTTTCTTATTGAGTCGTGCGCTTATTGGTTAGAATTATGTAGAAATTAATGATGGGGGGATTGGTTATATATGTTGATTTAGGTATTTATATATTAGTTATTGAAAACCTTACATAAATGTATCTTTCAGACATCTAATTTATCAACATGGTCGAATGTACATTTCGGTTGCATATGTTGTGTATTTATTATATATAGATATGCATATTATATGTATATTCGCCCCAACCTAGGTTAGGGGGTCGTTAGACCGTAGCTTGCTGGGCGTCTATAGGTGGCTTTTTAAGTTTGCCGTTAAATCTCAGGGCTCAACGTTTCTAAATCGTCCACACTAACAATCCATTCTTCCCCCATATTAGTGTATATATAATATATGTATAGTTTGTTTAGAATATACTTTATTTATATATTGTGTATATATTTTATAAATTAGATGGCCAAAGACGTCTTTAATTTTTTCTTATTATGCATATACCAGTTATTACATTATCTACTCTAATAATAATATATAGATTCACTTATAACTTATACATATTTTAGTTAAATGTGATTGTAAACGGGTAACCAAACAACTTACTAGTGTGCTGAATTTTATACATGACAACTAAAATGCTACTGATTTTATTACATGAATAATTCACTTCCTAACAAGCAAATCATGGTCTTTTGATTGCTAGTTAGAGTTATTGAGGTATTGATAATACAATGTTTAGTTATTTCATTTCCTAACTTATATTAAATAATTCATAAATAGACTCATAACTTACCCACATTCTCTATATATGAGATTATAAAATAATAATCAAACATTAAATTTGGTATGCAAATTCAACCAACTATAATATTAACTATGATAGTTTTAATGTATAAAGTATTTCTTTTTCTAACCAGTAATGAGATGACCCAATGTTAACTACTTATTCGAATCAACCTCCCAAATTATATGTTGTTACTCAGGAAAAAAAAGGCCAAATTTAACAAATTGCGATCATTAAGCCCATATAACCTGAAAATAGAAAAACTTTCATAATTATTAACTATAGCACAATTTTAATCGCAATATAATTTTCGAGCTTTGTATTCGCTATACAACTTTTCTGCAAGTTGTATATTCACCATACAACTTTCCAGCCAGTTGTATAGTAAACATACGCTTGCTGAAAAGTTGTATAGTGATAAAAAAATGTGGAAGTAATTTTTTAAAACCTGTCTTATGGATATCAATTATGGCTTAAATTTGCCATTGTAAATAATTTTACTATAAAAGAATGTTTAACCATTGCAAGCTGCATACACTAACGCAGAGGTGTCAAAAATAAATAAATTTGAGGAGGTTAAAATTTCTTGAATTAATAATACAAGAAATTTTCTCCAAACAAGAACTTGAGCAGGTTAAAGTACAGATTAGATTGATAAATGGGTGGGTTTGATTCTTTCAAAAAGTACTTAGGTTGTAATATGTTTTATAACTAGGTTAAAATGTGATTCATAACTCAACTTAAGTTTAGTTACTTTATTTATCCTTTTATAATGATTTAATACGTAATAGAATAATTTTTTTTATTATGTCTATATATAATATGTCAAATTAAAAAAATTTATTCTTTTAAGGAAATATTTTAATAAAATTTCTAACGAATTAAAGTCTAATCTTATATATTATTCGTTCCACTCAGACTTCTATTTTTGACCAAATCACCTAGAGTAAGTTCCTAATTTCTTATGGACTGGGCTAATAAATTAAAGGGTCAATAACTAACCCAACCTTAAAAAATTATATTTTAATAGACTAATTTTATCAATTTCTAAACTTTAAGTGAAACTTAGGCACAGAGTTTACTCTTTGTAGAACATTATGCCACGACACAAGTCTCCACTAACATTTTGTCGAAAGATTTCACACACCATCAAGTTGCAATATAGAAATATATAGATATTCTTTAAACTAGTAAATGGCGAGATAGTCATGCAACTCCAAAGCTAATCTTAGCACACACATTCAACTTTTTTAAAGAGAATTTTTACAAAAAAATTTAATGCAAGTAAGAAGATCCACTCAAATCTTACCTTATTAATCTTTAGGAGGTTAGCTTCAAATCACTAATTAAATGGTGAAAATTATTGACTGCAGCAAAAGCTGATGATGTAACACTAGTTTGCAAACTCAACATAGTTATTCCACAACAATTGAACTAGGCCTAAAAAACAAAAAAGTTCAGTTTGAAGTACCAATCGATAATTTACCATTTGTTTTCTATTTTACACCTAGTTATTAAATTGCATTTCCAAAAACACTATATTTATTATATTCACAAGGTAATTTAATAAAATTACTCATATTATTTGTTTTTTCTTAAGTTGCGTGTTAAGTTAATAATCGACGGGGAGTATATAACAACTTTTATCCCATTTTCAATATATCAATCATCTGCAATTTCCAAAAGACTGATGTCAAAGGAAAGAATCAAAATAAGAAGAATACTAAATGGAAAACAGAGAGCACAATCGAACAGCTCCGACCAAATTGCACTGCAGGTGTAACTTCAACTTAAGTCAGATACCATATTTTTACAGATAAAACAGACAATTAATACAGCACTATAGACATCAAGTATTAGCTAAAGAAAGGGGTGAATCTTAGCTTAAGCAAAGCTACTACAATAGGGAGTAAATATTAATAATAATATGAACTACAACAAGGATATAAGACATGTTCCTAACAAAAGAATTGTTGTAAAACAAGTCATTTTCTAAGTCCTTAAAGAAAATTAGACTCGTTTTCGTGAATAAAAACACATGTTTTGTACAAAAAACAGAATGTGGTATTCTTACAGAATTTGAGATTAATTTTGAAGGATATAAACAAATATATAGTTTCGCAAAATTATTGAATATTATTTCACTAGTCAAACAGTACAATCACATACAAAGACGAACTGCAACATATAAGTTTACTGTCTATAAATCGTACCTTGTCACAGAATTGATTCAATAATTTGTGGAGAAGAAATGTTCACAAGAATCTTCAATGAAACCTTCACCAAGAACTTGAGAGAAGAAGAATGAAGCGATTGGTTATGCCATTCTTGCTTTCGGTGGAAGAGAACGGCGAAGATCTAGGCATGCACATTCATGGAGAGGCCAAGCAATGGATTAAGGTTCTGCGGAAAATACTTTTCTTATCTTTCTTTTTGTTTTTCAAAAGAAAGGAGAAATTCACTTGAGTTGGGGATGCAACTTTTCCCAATAGTTGTATCTCTTCTTTTTATTACATATATATCAATAATTTTCTAAACATGAATTCAAATTGACCTAATCCAAATTTTATTTTCCACTCAGATATAGTGAGTTAACTCTAATTTTAAAGGTTTGAGTTGAATCTGAACTTTGAAAATTGTGGAAACTGACATTAGAATGTTCAATATCTAATTTATATCAATTTTAAAATAAAATGTGTTGGTTTTCCACTGGAAATGTGAACTTACACTAAAATCATATTTTGCGGTATACTATTCCACTGTCGAACAATAGCAATTAACTTTTTACAAAACACATAGAATATTCAATACATCTCATAGACTTAGGATTTTTATCTTCTCCTTTCCACAAACCACAATCGTCCTTGTCCTCATCCATCCAATGGCACCGTCTTGTCATCGAAAGTCGTTGCTCTGCCGGTAAATCAACAGAGCTTCTCTCCTATAGTATTTTTTTTCTCCCGTTGTCACCAACCCACTCTCGACACTATCACAGATATTTTTTTCCTTCATCAAAGTTCTCTTTTTTGTTAGAGTTTTCATCTATCGCTTTCACGACTTCTTCTCCCTATATACATTTGTACATTACTGTATGTCATGTGTATGCTAATATATACAGTTGACAATGATATACATATAACATACTGTAATATGCACCGACATAAACGTAAAATACAGATTTATATATTGTTATTTGTACTTTGTGTCATGTGTATGCACTGTATGTATGGCGTGATACAAAAAACATACACCATACATACGTTCATTCACCTTGAAACCAACGACATAACCTCTAATGGTTCCACCATAATACAATACCACGTTTATTCAAAATAAGAAAGAAGAGGAGAGTTTCATTCTACATCTGGACAAATCATAAGACCCATATTAGCAGTAACATCACCACCATATCCATTGTCTGGTGAGGTACTTGTAGATGCTTTAGAAGAACAAAAATAATTATGATGGTGGCAAGAGAAAGATAAAGGAGAAGAGATGATTTCACCAGATATACGAGTGTTCTGGATTTGAGTTAGGTGGTATAGATAAATATCCTACGATTCTTGTGTAACATATCCATTTTTTCTTTGTCTATAAAGTATGAGCGTAAAGCTAAGGGAAATGGAAACCAAAGAGAAGAAGAAAAATAAGGGAAACGTTCTATTTATTTTTCAAGTTGCTATAGTTTAAAACATTTATTATATTTGGTAATTAATTGAAAGTGTCTACAAAAATGATATTAGAGGTCACATTTCATCATACAAATATACGAGTCAATTACTTATCATATCACTAGTTTTCGAAATTATGTTTCGTATCACTTTTTGTTAGTCACAATGCATATAGAGGGTCGCGATACATAATTTGGTTTGTTATATAACTCAAGAAACCATCCAGATACATATTGAGAGTCGGGATACATAACTCAAAAAACCCTCAAGATACATACAGAGTGTCGCGATACATAACTTGGGTGCGATACATAACTCAAGAAACCCTTCAGATACATAAGGAGGATCGCGATACATAACTCAAGAAACCCTCAAAAACCATATAAAATTTGCGATATATAACTCAAGTAACCCTCCAGATACATACAGATACATATTAAGTCATTCAGTTACATGGTTAGACATGCGATAAATTATGTAGTCGCAATACATGCAATGTATCATGAGTTATGTCTCGTGCCACGTAATGTATCGCGACCCTTTGTATGTATCACGTCTAAAAAAGTGATATATTCCATAATCTTTTTAAAAATAATGTGATAAAATATAAATATGATAAGGATCTTTGGTTAATTATGCAATTTATCCTTAATTCTTTATTTTGCAAATATCCTATGTGGATTGGGCTAAAAAATGAATTAAGCACGATATTTAGAAAAAACTTATGTCTCATGACAAACACCAGCCTTCAATTATGATCCACAATCATAGTTTAAGAAAATTATTTAGTATAACTATAATTAGGGTTTTATAGCTCTTCCTTTCTCTCCATTCAAATACAAATCATATTCAGAAAAATATAATTGAATCATTCCATAAAAATATAAATTATAATAACTATGAATTGTAATTAACAAAGTATAATTAAGAAAAATTAATTTTACCCTCAAATTTGCTTATTTTTGAAAGTTTCTCTGCAATCTACTACTACTGCATCTCACAGCCCAAGCTAAGTACCAAATTCAACCACACTTTTTTCCATTTAATCTAAGGGTAGTTTTCACATATGTCTAATTATTTTTGAAATATAACACTACAAGAAAAATAGCCTATAGTGACAAAGGATTATGGTCACTAAAAGTCAAATTTTGGTCACTAAATGGCTTTAGTGACCAAAAAAAGTCCGTCACCAGTTGGTCA
>JBDJHY010112527.1:3501-13708 GCA_039654485.1 Withania somnifera
TCGGCATTTTGGAGTTGATGGAACAGTCAGATTTTCGATACGATGCTCTGATCATCAAATGTTGACCATTGTCAACCATCAAACAACTAACTAATTTTTATCTCACAAAATAATATAAACTCACACCAAAAGCTCTTGTACCCAAACCAAGGGTCCACCTAGACCAAAATCCACATTCCTGAGCTAATGGAATTGTTGGAATTCGACTCTAAGTCACCTTGAGGGAATGTTGGTAGAAATCATTGAGTACCTTGGTTCAAGATATAAAACAGGTAAAGTGATATAAATCTCAATCGAACTGCTAATGAGTTGTACTACCAGTCCCAACATGTCATAGATGGCCTGGAGGGCTACCAAAACTTTCTAAGATACAAGATAACACGCAAAACCCATAAATAACAGTAAGGGTCATTACAGAATCAACTACTAAAATGGACTTCCATCGCTCAAATTCAATAAAAATTAGTAAAAGAGGGGAAGGAGAGTACCTTAAGGCTTGATCAACTGCGGATACCACATATGTATATCACACTTGACCCCATATGTAGCCTCCTCAACCATATGGTGCCTACAATAAACCTTAACCACTTATATCTCCCTGGATCTCAACCTCCTGACATATCTGGTTGAATATAGTTCAATGATATTAAAATATAAATTACCAAATGATTGGTTAAGTACATAGGATACAAGTCCAAATAGGAGTCAACATTTTCAACTCTCTGAAGAACCTCAAATGACCCAATATACCTGGGGATAATCTTGCACCACCTATTTAACCTCATCACAATGCGCATAGAGATACCAACAAGAACATTTGATCACCAACCCTAAACTCTAAGGCCAAAATTATGGTGTCCACGTAGATCTTCTGCCTACTCTGCACTGCCTGAAGTCAATCCTGAATCATCCTTACCCGGTCAAAAGAATCACGTAGCATGTCTGTACTTTAAACTTTATTCTTAAAACCATTGATCTAACCAATAGGTGACCTCCACCACCTATAATAAACACATTAAATAGTTCCATCTGGATATTGAGTTTAACTATTATCATATGCAAACTTCTCTATGAAAATATGTTCCCACACACCTCAAAATTCCAATACACAAGCCCTTAAAATGTCTTATAGGACCTGAATAGTCCTCTTAGACTTACCATATCTCTAAGGGTGAAATGATTTGCTCAACTAAATCTTAGTACCCAACCCTTGCTGAATATTCTCTAGATTTACAAAGTGAACTATGTACCTCGATCATTAATAATTGACAACAGAACCCCATGCAACCAAACCAACTTATGCATATAGATATAAGCCAACCACTCTGCATTGTATGACGAATGATTAGGGATGAATTGTGCTAACTTATTCAGACTATCAACAATAAACTAAATAGTTTCATAACCCCTGCTAGTCCATGGGAAACCCAAAATGATTTCCATAGTCACCTACTCCCACTTCTGAGTCAAAATTGGGAGTTTCTTTATTAAACTACCTAGCCACCGATGCTCAAACTTAACCTGTTGGTAGTTTAAATACCAAGAAACATACTCTACAATATCACTAGTCATCCCACTCCACCAATACAACTGATGTAGCCTAGATGAATCAAATACCTGGAGTTGTGAGCCTCATGCATTATCAACCGAATCAACCCATCATACTGCTATATACGAACCCAATCATCATATCACAATCTAAATCAATAAGTCCTTCTAGCCTTGCTAACTAATACTCAATCACAAAGGTAAAACGTATGGTGATCCTAAAATTGTCGTTGTTGAATCTAATCCAACAAAGAAGATTGAGACTCAATAAAATCCAAAACCCTCCAAGAGCCCATTAAATCAAATCAAACCAACCGACTATCCAAAGACTAAATGTCTATGGTGAACGACCTCTATGAAACTAATAAGGTTGCTAAGCTACCCATACAAATTGCCTTCTATCTCAAGTCATCCTCTACCACATTTGTCTTGGCCAGATGGTATATAATAGTAATATTGTAGTCCTTCAACAGCCCAATACACCTCTGTTGCCTAGAATTGATCTCCACTAGATCATAATATATTAAAGACTAATCAGTATATATCTCACAAGAAACTCTATAAAAATAATGCCTCCAGATCTTGAGCGCAAATACCACTAGCTCCATGATGTGGTGGGATATTTATGCTCATGAACCTTTAGTTTCCTCAATGCATATGCAGCAACTTAGCCCTGCCACATTAAGGCACACCCTAAACCCACACCTAAAATATTATATTATACAAAAAAGTTGTGGACCTCAATTGAAAAGTCAATAGTGGAGCTGAATTCAACAAATACTTGAGACGAAGAAAGCACAACTCACACTCCTCAGACTATTGTAAAGTTACATATTACTAGTTAATCTATCCAAAAGTGCAGTAATCAAGACAACCCCTTAACAAACCATTTGTAGTGCCCCTCTAACATAAATTTAATCCAACAAAGCTTTGAAGCTCAAAAAGATATATCAATATCAGCGAATCACACACAGCCTGGATCTTTACTAGGTTACAATAATCCCATCTACAGTTCCATGTGTCCTACGAATGCTATAGACTCTAAGAAAAAGTTGCACTAAGAAAACCATAGACAAAGTCGATGCTCTCTTAAAGTGAAGAGTACTAATCTCAAATGATGCCCATGTTCTAGGTTTCTTGGTAATTATACAAACATGTCATTGATAAAGACAATCACAAAAGAGTCAAAATACGACTTGAGCACCCTGTGCACCAAGTCCGTGACATCTTCTGGGTATTTCTCAGCCCAAAAGACATGACCAGGAACTCATAATGTCTATAACGAGTACAAGACACTGTCATTGGGATGTCATATGCCTGAATCCTCAACTGGTGGTATTTTGACCTTAAGTATATCTTATAAAACAATGCTTCCTTATGAATGTGATCAAACAAATCATCAATCCTCGTCATTGGATACCAATTCTTAAATGTTACCTCTTTGAGATTCCAATAGTTAATACACATTTGCATCGAACTATCTTATTCTTAACAAATTGAATCGGTGCACACCACAGAAATATACTTGGACAAATACACCCTTTATATGATAGATGTTGGATCTAACCATTCATCTACCTCAATTTAGAATGATCAATCCATTAAGAAGTAACCAAAATAATCCTTGCTCCTAGCTCTAACTTAATTGAAAATTCAATGTCCCTCTCGGGTGGAAGGCCAGATAGTTCAGATGGTAAAACATCCAAAATCTCAAAAACTATAAGAACATACTCAGAAGTTGAAGTTTCGGCTTGAACATCACAATGTAAGATAAAGAGGCAAGAGATCCTCTCACCACCAACCTCCTAGTTTATAGGTAGGAGATAATTATATTGGTTTGAAGCTATTAGAACCCTGCCACATAACCGGGGATACACCTGGCATAGCTAAGGTAATGGTCTTTGCATAGTAATTCAAAACTGTATGGTGAAAGGATAACCAGTCCATGACCAGTATAATGTCAAAATAATATCATATCTAGCAATAATTGTTCAACCCAAGTATCTAATCGACCAAAAATCACCAAAAGGATCTAAATATCTGATCTTCTACTAAGGGGTCTCCTGTTGGGGTATCAATAGAAATAGGAACAAATAACAACTCACTTGCTAACCCCAAGAATTGTGTAAAGTAGAAGGAAACATAAGAATAGGTGGAGTTGGGATCAAACAAGGCTAAGGATGACCTATAACGTATAGATACATATGGTCATAGCATCAGAGGCCTCCAACTCCGGTCTGCTAGGTACAACATATAGTTGATGCCCACTACCAAACCGACCACTACCACGTCCACTACCCTTACCTCGCTAGCCTCCACCTCAAGAACCACCACCCTGTGACCCACCACTAGCCGGTGGGGGGACTAATCTCAAAGGCTTAAAAGACTAAGGAATAGTCTATGTCATGCCCTACTGAGGGCATGCTCTAGCATGCTGACTAATGACCCCACACTTAAACCACAACCTCGATGGCTAACTCTATCGAGAACCACAGCCTGAACCCAATTGACCACCACATCTTGAAGACCCAGACCCATAAGAAGACTTCCCTAAATATGAAATGCTCAAACCCAAATAGGCTAGCTCATAAACCTAAAGAAACACATGTAACAACCTACTATACTAGCCCTGAAAGAACTATTGCTAACAACAGACCCTAGAACAAGACCTATACCCTGTTGCCTCTACCTCTTCTCATTGTGTTGACGTGACTTACAAAATAGGAACTCCATAGACTGAGCATGCTCAACTACTTCCAGAAATGGGTGCCCATATAAAACCAACAATGTCGTTGCCTCACGAAGTCTGTCTCTCAACCCATAGGCAAATATCTAAACCCTCTCTATCTCAGTAGTAATAAACTCCACAACATACACTAATAGTTGATGAAATTGAGCCTTGTACTCATCATCTAACATCGATCCCTACTCAAGATGTCCAAATTCCTCCCTCAACCTATCAGGCTCAGATCATGTAATGATCCTTATGGTCATTTTTGTATTTTTCATTGTCTTTCATTCTAGAGCTTTTACGTAGAGGCCCTTAGTCACTAAGACTTATTGATACTAATGGTTCAGTTCTCAAGTCATGTTTTTAGTTGTTATGTTTGCTTCCCTATTTTAGAGCCTTTAGTATTTAACTCCTTGACTTTATTCAGCATTTTGTATAAATGATCTCAAAGTTAAATTTTGATAGTTCCTTTAGCTTCAGAATTTGGATTGAGTCTATATGAGTTGTTAGTTTGAGTTCAAAATCTTTATTTTTTATCATGTATTTTATATGATTTATGTCAATATTTTAGGATCTTGGAGGGTTATCTTGTAATTGGAGCCTTGGATTTAAAATATGATTATGCTATCAACTCCAGAATACCGAGTTTGGGTTAGATGAGTTGTTCATTCAGTTTTGGACCATCGGATCTCATTTTGATTAGTTGGTTGGAATGTTGGTTATTTTGTCCAAATGTTGACTTCGGTCAACATTTCATCAAAATAACGTTGGATCAGAACTTTATATGTGTCATTGAGTCTGGAATGTCATTTTCATGCAGTTTTCATATTTGTTTTGTGTTTATTTGTTTTTTGGATGCATTTCAAACATTGCTTTCAAGTTTTAAAAATAGATGGTTTCAATTTGATATGTAGTGCATAGTGCATCACACACTTCTTCACGATCAATGAATATTCCCACACAATCTCAAAGCTCTTCCTAGTTGCCTTTCATGATCAGGGAATATTCCCACGCGATCACACAACTTGCCCTATTTATACTTTGCGATTTTGGCACATCCTCACATGAACGCGATGCATTATTCTTCCACCAGCTTATGATTGCTAATCTCTTTACACAATCGCATAGTGTATCCACCTAGTGAATATATAAAGATGAAATTTTGACATTTTAGCTATTTACTCCATTTTCTCATCTTCTAAAACTCTCAAAACTCCATTAAAATACTTTGGTCTTCTCATAAACTCGTGGGTGATTTTGGGAACTTGATTTCTTTGATTCTTCAATTTTAAGTTTTTCACATTAATTTCATCAAATTTCACCCAAAAATCCCTAGTTTCACCATGTATTTTCTTCACTTTATTTGATTATTTCAAGCTCCATTCTTACTCATGTTAGCTTCAAACTTATTTTTTAGGTTTGTTGTGTTGTGCAAACATTTTGATACCCTTTGTTTGAGCTTTCAGGTTTCTGGGCCCGTAGGCTAGTTTTGACCCATATATTGACTTCGACTATTTTAATAGCTTTATGGGTATCGTTAGACTTGTATTAAAGTGTAGATTATGCTCTTGATAGTTGAATGACCATTGGAGTTTCTTTTCTCAAGTCTTTTTTTTTTTTGCAGTCCGAGCTTTCTTCTACGTTGTGTTTGTTAGTGCTTTATCTGGTGACATATAGGCTATGCTTATAGAGCTTATATGTGGAATACTTTTTATTAATAGATATTTTTGTGTTTGGATTTCTAGGTTGGCACCCATGACAGTGTCCATTCTTGTAATTCGTTTCTTTGCTATGCATGGTTGTTGTTTTGCGATTACATTTACTCTTGAATCTGAGTGGTCTTTCCATGACTCTGGCACATAAATGGTAGGTTTATTATAAATATCCATGAGTCTCAGATAGTCAACTTTGTTGGTTATAATTTATGTAGAATTGTACCTTGGCGGGGCTAACATGATTGTTGACATATTGTATGTGAAATTGTTCCTCTATATAATCCAAAAAATGAGTAAAATTTTTGTAGTTAACAAGTTATACTGATACAAGGCTTAATATGAGTCATATTCCTATTTGAAATATTACTAGTCATGGTTGAGGTCATAAACTAGATATTGATGCTATTTCGAATATAGTTCCAGCCAATGCGGGACTTGGTCATTCATGTTGATTCTGATATAGAGCAGAAAAATATACGAATACAACATATATTTATACAAGTTATGCTTATATCACTTGTGATACATAATTTATGTTATGTAAGTTCTTTTTACTTTATGAGTTAGTTGTGGGCGGGTCAGGGCCCCTCATGGACCTTGACAATTCGGTATTGGTCACCTAAGGAGAGGTATACGCAATGTATAGGTATACAGGTTGATTCCTTCCATGTGTTGATACCTGACAAGCTCGAAGGTTAGGGTAGAAACACACAGGTTTGCTCTATTTTCATCTCATCATATCATGCATACCTTATTTGTATGTGCTTCTTGTTGTTTGTACCTCAAGTAGGATGGGGTATCGGAGGGTTAGCATTCATCTTTGTATGTTTATTTATTTTCTTGCTCAATTTTTATTGAGGTATAAAACTAATTGCATCGTTCTTTGACTACCTTGGCCTAGTCTTGTTAGTATCCAGTTTACAGTGCAACTCTCGGTTGCATCGTATGTACCCTTCTTTCCACAATCAGACTTGTGATTTTGGAACTAATAAGGTATTATAGACTCCTCCCATGAGACCATAGCACAATAAGTGGGGTTTACCTCATAAGTTGTGAGATTGACTCTAGGAGGATGCTTATCTCCGAATGGGCTAAGGATGTGATACTATAGTTAATAAGATGTCAATTGATTTTGGTTAATTATTGGATTGATTAGATCCTAAAGGATCGTTGGTAATTTCTATTTTAAGTATTATAAGTGGTATTGGTCTTACATAATAATTTCCTTTCATGCCTTTTTTTGTGATATTATTTATTGTAGTTGGCCTTCTTGAGACTTCCTTTATTTTTTTAGGTAATTGGTATATCACCACTTCTATTATTTATTTCATCTCTTAATAGTTGAGCATGGATGTTCTTTCATTTATTTCCTTAAATCTTCCTTATCATTGCTAGTAGTTAGGGTATATTACTTGTCTTTATCCTATTCACTAGCTTTCTATGTCTGTGAACCTTTATTTGACTTTGATGACATATATGATTTATCTGTTCATTTATTGCTCTTATTTCTTATATATTCCCAATAGGTATAGCCAAGTGGTTACCTATTGTGTTATTACTTATACTACACTTCTGCATCTTTCTGGATCCTAATACAAGTTGTCAAAGTTGATTCTCATCAAGCCTTGGATTTGTTGCAGAGGTAAAGGACTTCTCCTGGAATCAAGAGTTTATCTTTTATCTTACTTATCATCTATTTTCTATTTTTGTATCGAGAAAGATGTTTGTTTCTATTTTTAGACATTCTACTCTTTATATTAGTGGCTTATGTACTTGGATATCAGATTTTTGGGTTTTATTGACTTATTGTAGACTTGCCCATATCCGTTTCCCTTATTTTTCTCATCCTATGCACTTGGTTTATTATTATTTATGCAATACTAGTTTTTGGGTGGTTCTCTTATGGTGGGATGTAGGTTCACTTGAGAAATCGGGTCATGAAAAATTATTATCAGAGGGCTTGGTTCATCGAAATCCATGATATATAAGCTAGTGTGTAATAGTCTTACAAATTTGGTGTGGGGATGTCCATATCTTATCTTTGAGAGGATACAGTGACATTTTTAGGAATTCACCTTCTTTCACTTCTCTATCGAGCTTATGTCATAGTTTGTCTCTTGGAATCTCATTATTTCTATTTCACTCTCTCTTAGATAGTACTTATGTGATCTTTAGCAACTTCGGGCGATGAATAACCTATTGCACCTTCATATAGGGATGTTGATCATATCCTAGGAAAGCAGCCACTAGAGGTGAAGGGACCTCATACATTCTCTCTTATGCCGTCATCAGTTCAAACTTTGACTCCAGAGATATGGGATTTTCTAATGCATCTGTTGGGTATGTCCGGTCAGTTGACTAGTACGGTACCTACTTCATCCTTAGATGCTTTCAGCCTAAGAATGCCAGCGGCACCTAATTCTAATTATTTGGGTATTTCTCTGGCACCTACTGTTCATGGTTTGGTTGTTTTGCCTTCAGTGTCTGCATTTCCAGTTCATGTGCCTCCAATATTGGTTCATCCATCTAAAGTCATTGGGCATATTTTTTAGACTGAGTTCCCCTAGGTTTATTATTGCGCTGGGGGGGATCCTATAGATTTTATGGATAGATGTAAGGAGGAGTTGTATCACCTTAGTATTCTTATGACTCATGGTGTTGAATGCATTGTGTATCAGATGGGCGGCCTCACCAAGCACTAGTAGAGGTTATATTGTTTGAATAGAGCAATAGAACCTACTCCTACGATGTAGGATATATTTTGTGATGCCTTCTTGAAGAGGTATATTTCTCCTACAAATGAGGTGAATTTGAGGGATGAGTTCTTGAGATTAAAGTAAATATCTTTATCATTTACAGATTATGAGACAAAGTTCCACTAATTATCTGCCTATGGAGCTGCCTACATCCCTACTGAGATGGAGAGAGTCAACCATTTTATGCATGGGTTGGACCAAAATATTTATTAGACGTCCGAGGATTTACTTATCACTAGTTTGTTATTTTAGACTATTCTTGAGCATGCCTGATATAGAGAGGATCTTTCCTATAGATAAAGGGTTAGTGGGGGGAAAAGGCCCTATCATCAGGGTCATTTTAGTGGTTGCAGGTTTGGATCTTTGGGTGGTACTACTTTTCAGCCACATCACTAGGGATAGTCTATTCGCCCTATTCAAGCATCGATGTAGACTTCTCATTATAGTTCTTCAAGTCATGGCGGCTGTTCATTTTCAACTTTTCCATCTTAGCCAGTTAATACTTATGGTCCTTGTTATACTTGTGGTAATAGGGGATATATTTCAATTGATTATCCTAAGAACAGTGTTATTCATCCACATGCTCAGCCTCCCATTGCTTCAGCACCTATCCCTGCTAAGTTTATTAGAGTTGTGCTACCTCAGAGCAGGGTTGGTGGTGCTCTAGATCGTGGTTCTCCTCAATGTCGTTGGGAAGGTAGTGATGGATGCCGACATTTCTATGTTGTAGCAGGTAGACCCAAGGCTGAGGCCTCTGATGCTATTATTACAATTACTATTTTTATGTGCTATTAGCCAGCTTCAGATTTGTTTGATCCAGTCTCTATTTTCTCGTATGTATCATCTTATAAGGCCCCATATTGGAGTATTATTAGTGATCTATTTCCTATGCCATTATCTATCTCCACCCCAGTAGGTGATTCTTTAGTAATAGATCGTGTATTGAGATATTGTCCTTTGATTATTGGGAGTGCTGAGACTCAGGCTAATTTGATTTGTTGGATATAGTTATTTTGACATAATTCTAGGAATGGATAGGTTATCCCCTTACAGAGCAGTCATGGATTCTTATGCCAAGACCATGACCTTAGCCATGATAGGAATACCCCCAAGTCATGGCAAGGTTTTTCTAGTCTCCCACCGGCGAGGATAATTTCTTGCATTCAGCCTCTTCCCCTTGTTTGTCAGGATTATTTAGCATACCTTGCATATCTTAGAGATGTTAGTATGGAGAATGTGGCTCCTGATTTAGTATTTGTTGTTTGTCAGCATCTTGATGTGTTTCCTACTGACCTACCCAACATACCACTTTAGAGAGACATTGATTTTGGTATTGATGTAGGGTCAGGCACAAGGCACATTTCTATTGCTCCTTATTTTATAGAACTTCTAAGCTTAGAGATCTTAAGACTCATCTTCAGGATTTCTTAGATAAAGGTTTTTTTCGTCTTAGTGTA
>JBDJHY010112637.1:0-13707 GCA_039654485.1 Withania somnifera
TTCCACAAGATCACATAATTAGCAACCGAAACCCAGAAATCACCAACTCACAGTCGAACTTGACTTTGTTTGTCCTTTCGGAGCTAACGAAACTGTCGGAATTTAATTCCGAGCTTGTCTTGAAAAAAAGTTGACTTTAGTCAACGAGTACTAAATTTAAGGTTCTAAAACAGGGAATTTGAGATAATTCTCAATCGAGTTGCCAGGGATCCGAACTATCTGTCCCAGCAAGTCATAAATGACTTGGGGAAACTACCTAAATGCTCTAGGATGCAATACACTGCATATTTATCATAAATGACCTTAAGGGTCATTACAAATGTCTTGAAGTGAACTTAGTTTGAACATATCATCTTGAGTTTTCTCGGATCCTCTCGTATCAATTGAGTTATACTGGTCATGAAATACTTTATATACCTACAAAGTAGTACATCAATAGATTATGAACAATGAGGAAAAACACACAACATAGACATACATAAATGTATAAAGGAAGGATTAGCGATAATATGGCCTTATCACTACAATGGTCAGTCTCTAATTGGCAAGCACGCCTCAGATACACTTTATCTTATAACATGCTCTACTCGTATATCGGAACCTATGATCCTCATGCGGGTACTAATAGTTACAAACAGTATCATAGTCGAGCCTAATTTAGAGGTACCAATCCATAAGAAAACTACTTCCTATCCCTAAAAAAATCAACCGTAAGCTTCAAATCAATGAATCACTAACCAAATACCATAATCGTTCACACGTTTATCCAAAAAAACTTCAAGCCTATTAATATACTCACTTCATGGATTTCTCGAAGACAAAGCTAAAAAATATGGGTATCATCACCAAAATCAGTAGCTCTACACTTTTGCTAGAAGAATACTTAACACCTTAGGTGATAAAAGGCCACAAAAACTACCACTAACTAATCATACACTATCTTTCATCTTTGTATCTACAAGGATTCTTCCACTACCATCTAACATCTTATGAATGGGATCACTGAGAGGAAATAGGATACAAGCATAAAACAATAAGGGTTATGAATAAAGGTTTCTTTGACACACACTATCTGATCAGCTAGGTTACCTGAGGTCTGGGAAGGGGTAAGTAAGAAAAATACACCCTAATAATTTTTATTCAATAGATATAGTTCCTAGACTTTTAAGGATCAAAGTCATTTTTAGTGGTGGATATTATAGTGACATGCCGGTTGCTTCCTTGCTTTTCTTTCTTTTTTGTGCTTAGATCCATCTTGTAATTTCCCTAAGTCATTTATGACTTTCTGGGATCTCTAGTTTTGTTCCTTGGAATATCTATTTCACATTATCTCAATTTACCTATTTTGAAGGCTTCGCCTTGAAATAGTAGACTTGAGAGTGAATTCTTAGGAAAGACACTCAAAATCTAATTCCAATAGTTACGTTAGCTTTTGAATACCAACTTTGTTCTCTTTGGACATTTAGTATGTCACAAGATTTTAATTTTGATTTTGATGTTTTTTGTAGAATTTAGTTCAGTCAGAGTTAATTTTGGAGCCTGGGATGGTTTTTGATTATTAGGATATCAGATTGGAATTTTGATGCTTCCATCAGCTCATGAATTATGATTTTTGATAGGTGGATCTTGGTATGCTTTTTGTGGTGTTCGATGTCCTGGTAGCTAACCATATCCTAGTAGCTATGAACAGGCTGGGCCGGTGGTGTGATTTATTACCTAGGATGGGTAAAGGTTATTATTAATAGAATATGGCATTGGGAAAAAAAATTGGAAAATTTTACTGGCTTAGAATTAGAAATGTTTTCCTTACTTATAAGTACGTATATGCCATGACCACCTATTGGTATGTTGCTATTTTCAAGGTATAAATGGAATAGTTTTTTTATTTTCGCGGGGTAATGTCTTTATTATTGAGGTGTGCAGTCTTGGTATTGACCAATTGTACGGTGCAATCTACTTTGCAATGTGAAGCGATTGCATACTAATGATTATTGGAGGTGTGGTCCCAACATAGGCTAATTCAACAATGTGGCCCTACCACAAATTGAGAGGAGCGAGCCTTCTCTTGATTATTAAGGTGCATCTTTGGGTGCAACCCTAAGAAAAATATTCGAGCCACGACATCCCGATTAGAGTGGTTATGCCCTTATTTCTACCATTCTCACTCATGTGCATTCATCATGTTAACGTTGGTTGTGCTTTTCGAGCTTAAGGGGGATGTCACAATGAGTTCTTATTTGTATTGTTTCTACCTATCGATAGGATGGGTATGTGATAGGTTATGTTTGTTTCTTTTTTTATATGTATCCTATTGTAGGATGGGGAACTATTTGGATCCTATCTACTATTTGGTTTTACATTACACATATGATTTTGTTTCCCTTATTTACTCATTTATAATGTCGGTTGAGTTGAGTTGGATACCAAGTATGTCCTGATAACTTGTGACTTCATCTAGGGTTGCTGCTTTGTCTCAGCAAGGTTGAGTGCTTATACTTGTGTTAATTACTTTCATTTGGTTTCCTTATGGTTATGCCTTGCTTTTTGTAATGTTTTACTTATTTTCTTCTTGTCTGTGTTACTTACTCTTTGTATTTTACTTGTATTTGATTGAGCCCGATCGACTTAAGTTTACGACTCGGTACGTTGTGTTTTTTGTACTCATGCTACATTTTGTGCCCTTTTTGTGGTGCATATTCTAGTGCGCGTCATCGCAGGAGGCAAGATCATACAGTGTAGGTGTGCTAGTGTATTTCAGAGTTCATTATGAGCTCCCAGTGTCAAAGTTTATATATTAGGACATATAATTGTCTAAAGTTGACCTATGCAAGAAATGATACGAAACCTCCAACTGTATAAATTCTTTGAACTTAACTTTATGCTAGGGGTTACTTATGAACTCGAATCATGTCAAACACGAATTTCACACTATAGGAATGATTTTATATCTAGGAACAAGTGGAAATTAATAGGACTCTTACTTAAGCACGATCATAGAACGGTTCAAATTTTGAATCAAATTTAAGGGAGTTACATTATTTCCCCCTTGAGATCATCCGTCCTCGAATGAAAGATTTGTCTTAGTAACATAGACTACAAGTTGGTTGGTTAATGAAACAATCAAAATGTAAACTTTAATTAGACCTCAACTCAACTATCAAACATGTAACTATACAATAAGTGATCTCAACATCGGAACTTATCAAATAGAACATAAATGCAAAAATGGGGACTCTTGCAACTACTACTTCAACTAACATCAACCATTATTTAGTCATGTAGGAATACACTTAACGAACTTATGCAATGTTACAAGATACTTGATACAAGCATCAGACACTTGCAAAAAGATCTTAATAGAGAGGTTATTGCCTTAGATTGAAGTGAAAATGACATAAAACTGAGAACAGTGTCTTGAAATAAACTTAGTTGAATATATCATCTTGAGTCTTCTCGGATCCTCTCTTATTAACTTATTCATACCTCATTAAATACTTTATATATCTACAAAGGAGGTCATCAATAAATCATGAATTGTGAGGGAATACACGCAACATAGACATAGTGAGGGCATGAACTCATAGGAACCTGTTTGATAAATCTACTAACATTGTCTGAACACCCATCCTTCTGAACGAGGATCATAAAGTAGGTAAGGTATAGGCTTGGATATAAGCCTTATTTTAATATGAATTTATCTGATATGAAACATATATATGAATGGAATAAAGGAAGGATTAGGGCTAATATGTCCTTACCACTACAACGGGAAATCTCTAACTTAGCAAGCACACTTCAAATACACTTTTTCCAACAACATGCTCTACTTATTTTCAAAATTTATGATCATCATGAGGGTACTAATAGTTACAAACTGGTTAGACTAATCACACGTTTTTATCACATTCGAGCCTAATATGGAGGTACAAATCCACAATAAAACTACTCTTCCTTATCCCTAAAGCGATTAACCTTAAGCTTCAAACTAATGAACCACTAACCATATACCATCATTGTTCACATATTTATCCTAAAAACATTCAATCCTATTAATATACTCACTTTATAGCTTCCTCGAAGATAAAACTAAACCATATGGGGATCTTCTTGACATCACCAAAATCAGTAGCTCTACACTCTTACTACAAGGACACTTAACACCTTAGGTGATAAAGGTGCACCAAATCTACCACTAATTAATCATACACTATCTTTTATTTTGCATCTACTAGTATTCTTCCACTACCATCTAATATCTCATAAAAGGGATTGCTGAGAAGAAATAGGATAGTAGCACAAACAGTAACAGTTATGGATCAAGGTTTCTTTAGCACGTACTTTCTGATCATCTAGGTTACCTAAGTTCTGGGAAGGGGTACACGAGCCAAATACGACCTAAGCATTTTGATTCTTTAGGTACTGTTCCTTGAATTTTTTGGATGAATGTCAGTTTTAGTAGTGGATATTGTAATGACCTATCTGGTCGTTTCCTTATATTTCTTCATTTTCTAATTTAAAGACATCTGGTTATTTCACTAAATCATTTATGACTTTTTGGGACCACTACTTCGGTTCCATGCAGCTCTGTTTCCACTTATCTCAATTTACCTATTTTTAAGGCTTCGACTTTGAAATAGTGGAACTTGAGAGTGAATTCTTAGTAAAGGCACTCAAAATCCAATTCTAACAATTCTATTAGCTTTTGGATGCCAACTTTTTTCTCATTGGACTTTTAGTTCATGTCTCGGGGTTTTCATTTTGAATTTGAGTTATTTTGTGGAATTTAGCTCAGCTAAAGTTTATTTTAGAGCCTAGAATGGTTTTTGATCATTGAATGTCAGATTGAAATTCTAATGCCTCAATCATCTCTTAAATTGGTATTTTTATCTAGGTAGGTCTGTGTATATTTCTCGGGGTGTCTGATGTCATTTCGGTTTCTTTGTGTCTTGGTGATCTTTTAGAAGGTTTTGGTTTTTGTTAGTTCTAGTAGTCTTTTCTATTCAAACGACCTCGGTTGGTCGTTTCATTGATTCTGTTTAGTCTAGACTATGTTTTTATGCAAGATGCATATTTTGTTTTTTGTGGAATTTATTTAAGTTGGAGTTAATTTTGGAGCCTGGGATGGTTTTTGATTATTAGGATATCAGATTAGAATTTTTATGCTTCCATCAACTTCTGAATTATGATTTTTAATAGGTGTATCTTAGTATGGTTTTTGTGATATTCGATGTTATTTGGATGCCTTTATGTCTTCGTGAGATTTTGGATCTTTTGGGTGTTGTTGGTTCCAGGGGTCTTTCTATAAAAAAAAACCTCAGTTGGTTATTTTGTCAGATTTTGTTCAGGCAAGAATATGTTTTCTTGTAAGACATATATTTGGATTTTTGTTATTGGAATCTATTTATAGAAATATTTGCAATCCCATGTGTTCAGCGTGATCGAGCCTTGTGATCAATCATTGTAACCTTCCTTTTTCTTCTTTAGTGAAATTAAGCATTTTAGACGCGATGATGTGTCTCCCTTTTCCTCTATTAGTGTGATCTTAATGAGGGACACATTCAAGATGGGATGGTATCTATGGTAATCTACATGATCACACAGTGGGCTCTGCGATTGTGCTGAGTTAAGGAGTGAGTCTGGGTTCCTAGGCCTATATATGGTTGTTTCCTTGAATTTTCAGACCAAGTTCCATATATTTATCTCATTCGAATACCAAGTCTTAGTATAATTCTTCTCCTAATGTGTGGTTAATATATAATGGGATTTGGGGATGTGGTTTCTTGCATTTATATCCTCGTTTTAGGTGAGTTATCTTCCTTTCTTCTTCCCTACAAGCTTGTGCATGAAGCTTTATTGGTGGTTTCGGTTCTTTGGATGATTCTTTGGTGTTTTAGAGTGAGTTTTTCGGGTGATTATTGGTGAAGCTTTTAGGATTCGTTGGCTAGCATTTTACCACTTTCGAGGTCACTTTTCTCTAGTTTCTATCTCTTTAATTCATGTTTTTCTTTCATGGTGATGTAAAATTTCTTTGTCGAATTGAGGACCTTCTTAAGGTCTAATTGAGCTCATTTTCGAACCACATGTTCCTTTAGCTGAGGGATTCATTTTGGTATTTTTAGTTCTATATTTTAGGATGTAGGACCCATGCACTCATTTTTAGGACCAATTTATGACCCAATTAGTATCATGCGACATGGGTATTAAACTTTACCTTTTGACCCCTAGACCATATTATAGGTAGTTTCGGGCTATTACGGGAATTTTTGACGTTGTTTGAGTAGTGCGCATTACTTGAGAAATCATTTCACTAGAATCCTAGTCGGCTTATCTCGTTTCTAGGTTGTGTGAGTAGTTTGTATACCTCTCCTTCTCTTTTTGTGCTTGTTTACCCTTTTTGGGGCTCGTGTTGGGCAGTAGTTTGCTGTAGGCTGCCAATAGTGTGCTCAACCTGTCGGGGCGGATGAGTGGCCATAGTATTAGTTTTAGGATATTGCTTTACTAAACAAGTGATATGTGCGGTTAACTTGTTTCTATTGTCCTTTCCTAGATCTCGAGTGCGCCTTCTATTTACGTTGGTTGTTTGGCGTGGTTGCATATCCCTGTAGCTATGAACACGCGGGGCCTGTGGTGTGATTTATTAACTAGGATGGGTAAAGGTTATTATTAATAGAATATGGCATTGGGAAACTAAAATTTGAAAATTTTACTGGCTTAGAATTAGAAAGCTTTTTCCTTACTTATATGTACATATATGCCATGACCACATATTGGTATGCTGCTATTTTCAAGGTATAAATGGAATAGTTTTTTTCATTTTCGTGGGGTGATGTCTTTATTATTGAGGTGTGCAGTCTCGATATTGACCAATTGTACGGTACAATCTACTTTGCAATGTGAAGCGCTAGCATACTAATGATTATCGAAGGCGCGGTCCCAATATAGGCTGATTCTACAATGTGGCCCTACCTCAAATTGAGAGGAGCAAGCCTTCTCTTGATTGTTAAGGTGCATCTTTGGGTGCAGCCCTAAGCGATATATTCGAGTCACGACCTCCCGATTAGAGTGGTTATGCCCTTATTTCTACCATTCTCACTCATGTGCATTTATTATGTTAACGTTGGTTGTGTTTTTCGAGCTTAAGGGGATGTCACAATGAGTTCTTGTTTGTATTGTTTCTACCTACCGATAGGATGGGCGTGTGGTAGGTTATGTTTGTTTCTTTTTTTAATACGTATCCTATGGTAGGATGGGGCACTATTTGGATTCTATCTACTATTTGGTTTTTCATTACGCATACACTTCTGTTTCCCTTATTTACTCATTTATAATGTCGGTTGAGTTGAGTTGGATACCAAGTATGTTCTGATAACTTGTAACTTCATCTAGGGTTGCTGCTTTGTCTCAGCAAGGTTGAGTGCCTATACTTGTGTTAATTACTTTCATTTGGTTTCCTTAGGGTTATGCCTTTCTTTTTGTAATGTTTTACTTATTTTCTTCTGGTTTCTTCTGGTCTGTGTTACTTACTCTTTGTATTTTACTTGTATTTGATTAAGCCCAATCGGCTTATATTTTTGACTCAGTACGTTGTGTTTTTTTTCCTCATGCTACACTTTTGTGCCCTTTTTGTGGTGCATATTCTAGTGCATGTAACCGCAGGAGGCAAGATCGTGCAGTATAGGTGTGCTAGTGTATTTCAGAGATCATAATGAGCTCCCGGTGTCAAAGTTTAGACTGTTCTCAAGTTGTGTTGAGATTTTGCCTTATTTTCTTAAGAGCAGACTAGTCTTTTGTATTTACCTCTTGTTAGACTAGTTGTATACATATTAATTTTTTTCTACTCTAATGTACTTAGCTCTATCTTTTCACAATCTCCAGTTCTGGGAGGTGTTTTACATATGTATTTTGTTTTTATACTTCTGTTGTCTAACTTCTTACTTTTTTATTAGTATTGTTTAACTAGTGTCGTCCCTTTGATTATTTCCATGGGCCGAGGGGTTGGCTAGCCTACTAGTGGGACCGTAGGTTCCATCGCGATCTGAGCTTTGGGTCTTAAAACAAATCCTCATATATTAGGACATATAATTCTCTAAAGTTGACCTATGCATGAAATGATTCGAAACCTGCAACTGTATAAATGCTTTGAACTTAACTTTATGCTAGGGGTTCCTTATGACCTCGAATCATGTCAAACACGAATTTCACACTATAGGAATGATTTTATCATCTAGGAACAATTGGAAATTAATAGGACTCGTACTTAAGCACGATCATAGAACGGTTCAAATTCTGACTCAAATTTAAGGGAGTTACATTATCTCCCCCTTGGGATCATCCGTCCTCGAATGAAAGATTTGGCTTAGTAACATAGACTACAAGCTGATTGGTTAATGAAACAATTCAACGTGTAAACTTTAATTAGACCTCAACTCAACTATCAGACATGCAACTATACAATAATTGATCTTAACATTGAAACTTATCAAATAGAAAATAAATGCAAAAATAGGGACTCTTGCAACTACTACTATGTAGGAATACACTTAACGAACTCATGCAATGTTACAAGGTACTTGATATAAGTATCAGACACTCGCAAGAAGATCTTAATAGAGAGGTTATTGCCTCAGATTGAAGTGAAACTGACATAAAACTGAGAACAATGTCTTGAAATAAACTTAGTTGAATATATCATCTTGAGTCTTCTCGGATCCTTTCTTATTAACTTATTCATACCTCATGAAATACTTTATATATCAACAAAGGAGTTCATCAATAAATCATGAATTGTGAGGGAATACACGCAACATAGACATAGTGAGGGCAAGAACTCATAGGAACCTGTTCAATAAATCTACTAACATTGTCTGAACACCCATCTATCTGAACGTGGATCATAAAATAGGTAAGGTATAGGCTTGGACATAAGCCTTATTTTAATATGAAGTAATCTGATATGAAACATATATATGAATGGAATAAAGGAAGGATTAGGGCTAATATGTCCTTACCACTACAACGGGCAATCTCTAACTTAGCAAGCACACTTCAAATACACTTTTTCCTACAACATGCTCTACTTATTTTTCAAAATTTATGATCATCATGAGGGTACTAATAGTTACAAACTGGTTAGACTAATCACACGTTTTTATCACATTCGAGCCTAATATGGAGGTACAAATCCACAATAAAACTACTCTTCCTTATCCCTAAAGCGATTAACCTTAAGCTTCAAACTAATGAACCACTAACCATATACCATCATTGTTCACATATTTATCCTAAAAACATTCAATCCTATTAATATACTCACTTTATAGCTTCCTCGAAGATAAAACTAAACCATATGGGGATCTTCTTGACATCACCAAAATCAGTAGCTCTACACTCTTACTACAAGGACACTTAACACCTTAGGTGATAAAGGTGCACCAAATCTACCACTAATTAATCATACACTATCTTTTATTTTGCATCTACTAGTATTCTTCCACTACCATCTAATATCTCATAAAAGGGATTGCTGAGAAGAAATAGGATAGTAGCACAAACAGTAACAGTTATGGATCAAGGTTTCTTTAGCACGTACTTTCTGATCATCTAGGTTACCTAAGTTCTGGGAAGGGGTACACGAGCCAAATACGACCTAAGCATTTTGATTCTTTAGGTACTGTTCCTTGAATTTTTTGGATGAATGTCAGTTTTAGTAGTGGATATTGTAATGACCTATCTGGTCGTTTCCTTATATTTCTTCATTTTCTAATTTAAAGACATCTGGTTATTTCACTAAATCATTTATGACTTTTTGGGACCACTACTTCGGTTCCATGCAGCTCTGTTTCCACTTATCTCAATTTACCTATTTTTAAGGCTTCGACTTTGAAATAGTGGAACTTGAGAGTGAATTCTTAGTAAAGGCACTCAAAATCCAATTCTAACAATTCTATTAGCTTTTGGATGCCAACTTTTTTCTCATTGGACTTTTAGTTCATGTCTCGGGGTTTTCATTTTGAATTTGAGTTATTTTGTGGAATTTAGCTCAGCTAAAGTTTATTTTAGAGCCTAGAATGGTTTTTGATCATTGAATGTCGGATTGAAATTCTAATGCCTCAATCAGCTCTTAAATTGGTATTTTCATCTAGGTGGGTCTGTGTATATTTCTCGGGGTGTCTGATGTCATTTCGGTTTCTTTGTGTCTTGGTGATCTTTTAGAAGGTTTTTGTTTTTGTTATTTCTAGTAGTCTTTTCTATTCAAACGACCTCAGTTGGTCATTTCATTGATTCTGTTTATTCTGGACTATGTTTTTCATGCAAGATGCATATTTGGTTTTTTTTGTTGTTGGACTCTTTTTTAATTTGGTGCTATCATTTAGAAACTCAAATATTACAGAAAATTTTACAGTCCTATGTGTTCAGTGTGGTCGCGGTAACCTTTTTTTTCTTCTTTAGTGCAATTGAGTTTTTTATAATCCATTACAATTTATCTCTATTTCTTTTAGCATGATCTCTATGGACAGAAACGATCGATCTATGATGGGATCTCTGGTACTCTACCTGATCACGCGGTGGGGTTCGCGATTACGTTGAGGTAGGGATTGGCCCTGGTTCCTAGGCCTATCTATGGTTGTTTCCCTAAAATTTCAGACCAAGTTCCATATATTTATCTCAGCCAAATTCCAAGTTCTTAGCCTAATTCTGCTTCTAAAGTGTGGTTGATTTCTAGTGGGAGTTGGGGAACTAGTTTATTGCATTTATATCCTCATTTTAGGTGAATTATCTTCCCTTCTTCTTCCCTCAAAGATTGTGCATGAAGATTTAATGGTTGTTTTGGTTCCTTTGATGATTCTTTGTGTTTTCAAGTGAGTTTTGCTGGTGATTGTTGGTGAAGCTTTGAGGATTCGTTGGGGAGCATTTTCTACCTCTTTCGAGGTCAATTTTCTCTAGTTTCCCTCTCTTTAATGCATGTTTTTTGTTTCATGGTAACATAAACCTTCTCTTTCAAATTGAGGACCTTTTGAACGTCTAGTTGATCTCATTTTAAACCATATATTCCTTAAGATGAGGGCTTCATTCGAATATTTTTAGTTCTATTCTTAGGTTGGCTGACCCATGCACCTATTTTTTGGCCCAGTTTCTGACCTACTTAATATGATGCGACATGGGTATTTTTACTTTACCATTTTACCTGCATACCTTATTTTTGGTAATTTCAAACTATTCTAGAAATTTCTGAAGCAATTTAAGCAATGCACCTGTCTTGTGAAACCTTTTCACCGGCCACCAGGTAGGATAGGCTTACCTACTCTTTAGACTAGTTTTATATTGAGTAGTTGTTGGATTCTAGCTAGCTTCTGGGATGTGTGAGTAGTTTTATATCTCTCTTTCTTTTTTTTGCTCAATTACCCTTTATGGGGCCCGTGTTGGGCCATAGTTTACTGTAGGATGGGAATAGTGTGTTTGGCCTTTGAGGGGTGGTTATGTGGCTATTGTATTAGTTTTGAGCTGTTGTTTTACTATTCAAGTGACATATGCTTAGATGGTGGCTTATTTCCTTTCCTAGAGTTCGAGCGTGCCTTCTATGTTTCTTGGTTGTTTGGTGTGGATGCATATCACGGTAGTTGTGAAAGGGCAGGGCATGTGGTGTGATTTATTACCTGGGAGGAGGGGTTAAATATTATAATAAATAGAATATGGGCTTGGGCAGCTAAAGCTGTCTTAGAACTTTAATGTGTTTTCCTTACTTATATGTATGTATATACCATGACCATCTATTGGTATACCGCTATCTTCAAGGTACAAATAGAATAAAGTTTTTATTATCGGGAATGATGTCTTTATTATTGAGGGGCATTGTCTTGATATTGACTAATTGTACGGCATAGACCAACTTCAAATTGTGAGGTGCAAGCATACTCTAGATTATTGAAGGCGTAGTCCCGATATAGTATGATTGTACAACGTGACCCTGCTTTAAATTGAGAGGACTGAGCCTTCTCTTGATTATTAAGGTGCGTCTTTGGGTGCGGCCCTAAGAGATATACTAGAGGAACGGCCTCCTAATTCGAATGGTTATGTCTTGATTTATTTTATTCTCACTCATGTGCATTCATCTTGTTCAAGTTGGTTGTGCTTGTCAGTCTTAAGGGGGAAGTCACAGTGAGTTTTGCTTGTATTTTTTGTGCCTACCAATAAGATGGGCGTCAAGTAGGTTACATTTGTTTATTTTTTGTATGTATCCTATGGTGGGATGGGGCACTAGTTGGATTCTATCTGCTATTTGCCTCTTCATACGCTTATGCTTCTATTTCCCTTATTTACCCCTATATAATGAAGGTTGAGTTGTGCTAGATACTAGCTATGTTTCGAAGGACTAGTAACTTAATCTAGGGGTGCTGGCTTTTTCTTAGCGATGCTGAGTACTTGTGTTAATTACTTTCATTTGGTTTCCTTATAGGTACACCTTTCATTCTGTACTGTTTTACTTATTTTCTTGTGGAGTGTATTACTTACTCATTGTATCTTACTTATATTCTGTTGAGCTTGGTCGGCCTATGTTGCCTACTGGGTACCTTGTGTACTCATGATAAACTTCTACTTGTAGATTTTGTAGATCACGATGAGCTCTTAGCATCCGAGTTGAACCTGTTCTCTAGATATGTTGAGATTCTTTCCTATTTTCTTCAGGGCAGACTTATCTTTTGCATTTACCTCATGTTAGAGTGGTTGTATAACTATTAATTTTTGTCTACTCTTATGTACGTAGCTCCATCTTGTCACAATCACTAGTTCTGGGAGGTGTTGTACTTGTGTAATTTGTTTTTATACTTCTTTCGTCTCACTTTTACTTCTTTATTAATGTTGGTTAACTAGTGCGGTCCCACTGAATGTCTCCTTGGGCCAAAGGTTTGGGTAGCCTACTATTTTAACTGTAGTTTCCATCATAATCTGAGTTTTGGGTCATAATATAAATCCTCATATATTAGGACATATAATCATTTAAAGTTAACCTATGCATGAAATGATGCAAAAATTTCAACTGTATAAATTCTTTGAAGTTTAATTTACGCTAGGAGTTCCATATGACCTACAAGTAATGGTACACGCGCCTTTGAAATCTTCTTCTTGAGTTTGGAGCATAGAATCATATCAAACACTACTTTCACACTTTAGGAATGATTTTATTATCTAGGAATAAGTAGGAATTACTAGGACTCTGACTTAAGAACGAACATAGAACGGTTCAAATTCTGACTCAAATTTAAGGATGTTACATTATCTTCCCCTTAGGATCATTCGTCCTCGAATGAAAGATTTGTCTTAGCAACATAGAATACAGGATAATTTGATAATAAAACAATTTAATACATCAACTTTAATTAGACCTCAACTCAACTATCAAACATGCAACTATACAATAAGTGACCTCATCATCGAAATTCATCAAGTAGCACAAAAATACACAAACAGGGACTCATGAAACTACTACTTCAACCGGCATCAACAATTATTAAGTCATACAAGAATACACCTAATGGACTCATGAAATTCTATGGGATATTTGCTACATATATCAGACACTCATAAGAAGAGCTTAATAGAGAGGTTATTACCTTAGAATGAAGCGAAATTGGTAATGACCCTTAAGGTCATTTATGATAAATACGCAGTGTCTTGCATCCTAGGGCATTTCAGTAGTTTCCCCAAGTC
>JBDJHY010112747.1:2292-23667 GCA_039654485.1 Withania somnifera
CATAGGGTGTCAAAGCACGACTCGTGGTCCCTTCCCTGAAACCCTTGTGTAATTTTTTCCTTTTCCTGAGTTTCCACACCTGCACACATTGGACACACTATGACACTATATAAAAATATTTGTTACATGTTACATAAAGAATCTTAGGTTGCCTCAAGAATTTCCTGATTTAACATCGCGACATGATGTAGCTATCTCAAATACTCATAGTTCATTGAGATAGACATTTTCCACCTGCTTACCCTCCTTTCGGGCTCCCCAATAATGCTTTACTCTCTGTCCATTTACTGTAAAATAAGCTCCATCCTTGCTTCAATCTCAATAGCACCATCGAAAACACTTGTACCACAATGAATGGTCCAAACCACTTGGACCTCAACTTACTAGGAATAAGCAAAGTCTGGAAGTGAATAGAAAGACCAAATCACTCGAAATAAATTCTCTCTTCATAATCTTCTACTCATGATACAACTTCATCTTTTCCTTATACAACATAGGAATTTGATAAGCCCAGAGCTTAAACTCATTCATTCATGTCATTCAACTAATCAAACCTCAAGTAAGAAGCCTCCTTTCAATTCAAGTTGAGCTTCTTCAGTGCGCAAAGTTCTTTGGACTCAAGATCGATTGGAAAGTGATGAGCTTTACCATAAAAAGAGTTGATATGGGGACATACCTATGGGGATTTTGAATGCTTTCTGGTACGCCTATAGAGTATCATCAAGCCTTCTTGACTAATCACTCCAGTTTACATTTATAGTCTTGGTTAAAATGGTCTTGATCTCTCTGTTCCCTCTTGTCTGAGGATGATAGGGTGTTACCAACTTATCTTTCACACCATAGTTAGCTAGCAAGGCATTGAACAACCGGTTGTAGAAGTGAAAACCACCATCACTAATGATCGCACTAGGGGAACCAAAATGAGAGAAGATGTTCCTTTTCAGGAATATTGTGAAATGTTTACCTTTATTGTTTGGAGGCGCAACTTCTTCCACCCATTTCAACACATAATCAACATCCACAAGAATATACTTCATCCTATATGAACTAATGAGTGTCCCATAAAATTGATGCCCTAAACATCAAACAATTCCATCTCAAGGATGGGATTTAGAGGTTACTCATGTTTTTTTGGATATACCTCATACCTCTAGCATCTATTACAGGACTTGGCAAAATAATTCTCATCTTGATGAATGGTGGGAAAGTAGTACCCATGCTGCAGGATTTTCTTCACAGTTCGTATGCAATCATGGTGACCCTCAACAGATGATGAATGATAGGCTTCAAGAATGCTCATCATCTCAACTTCTTGAACACACCTTCGCATCATATTATATGAATGGTTATGGAAAAAATAAGACTCATCCCATAAAAACCTTCTCACATCATGTAGAAATTTTTTATCTTGACGAAAGTTCAAACCCTTGGCAACATCACTTGCTATAAAATTTAAAATGTCTTCATATGATGGTATCAAGTCTTGCGTAGTAGCAAACAACTGCTCATCAAGAAATGAATAATTCCTTTCAAGATCCTTAATAAGCTTCTCCTCCTCCTCAAGTCTGGAAAAATGGTATTTTACCTGATTGTTAGTTCCCTTACAATCTATCACCTAAAAAAATTCTTGAAACAGAAAAATCCATCTAATAAACCGGGATTTCTCATCCTACTTTGACACAAAATATCTCAGATAAGAAAGGTCATAATGGACTATGACGTTGTTATTCATCAAATATGATTTGAACTTTTCAAACGCAAACACCACGACCAATAAGTATTGCTCTGTAACTGTGTAATTTTTTTGAGTTGGATTAAGTGCCTTATTAGTGTAGCAAATAGGATGAAAGATCTTTTCGCTCCTTTGGCCTAGCAATGATCCTAATGCCAAACCACTAGCATCATAGAACCTCAAATGGCTAAGCCCAATAAGGAGCAACAATGATGGGTGTTGTAACTAGATTCTCTTTTAAACACTCAAAATATTTAAGATACATACATCATCAAAAACAAACTTCCCCTATTTCTCAAGAATCTTGCACATAAGTTGTGCAATTTTAGACAAATCCTTGATGAATCTTTTATAGAACCCTACATGGACTAGAAAACTCTGAATTCCCTTCACAAAAACCAAGGGGGGAAACTTTGATATAATCTCTATATTAGCTCTATCAACCTTAATATCTCTGGCAGAAAGTTTATGACCTAGTACAATACCTTCTTTCACCATGAAGTGACATTTTTCTCAATTAAGCACGCATTTTGTCTCCTCACATCACTGCATAACTCAATCTAGATGCTCTAAACACGAATCAAAGGTCCCCCACCACAGAAAAATCATCCATAAAAACCTCAATAATATCTTTGACCATGTCACTGAAGATTGACACCATACACCTCCGGAATATGACCGGAGCATTGCACAACCCAAATGGCATACGCTGAAATGTAAAAGTACTATAATGGAAAGTAAAAGTTGTCTTGTATGTGTTTTTTGGTGCATTAGAGATTTGATTATACCTCGAGTAACCATTAATAAAACAATAACACCCTCTTACTACAAGTCTATCCATAATCTGATTCATAAAAGAAAAAGCAAAGTGGTCTTTTTGCATCTATATGTTCAACTTTCTGTAATCCATACATATTCTCCAGCCTATGACCCGTATCATCAAAATAAATCATTCTTATCATTAGGAACCACAATGATTCCACCATTCCTTAACGCACATTGCACTGGACTCACCCACTTACTATCATTGATTAGGTAGACAACCTCACATTAAGCAATTTTATTATATCTTTACCGTTTCTTGCATAGATGGGTTAAGAAGATGCTAATGCTCAATGCTAGGAATGCAATCCAGCTCTAACTGTAACTTATGACTACAAATACCAGGAGGAATCCCAATAATGTTTTCAATGGTCTATCCAATAGCCTGCTTGAATCTCCTCAATAGATATAGTAAAACCTCAGCCTGAGGCTCCAAAAAATCATCAAAAATAATGATTGAAAAGGTGTTTCCTTCTCCCAATAAAGTATACTTTAAGTATGGAGGAAGTATTTTAAGTTCCAGATCTAGTGGCTCTTCAATAGATGGTATGGAAGGGGTAGATTTTCTGTCCTTCAAGTCAAGATCCGACTTCTTTGGTGGGTAAGAATAACTCCCCATACCATACAATGCTTGCTCAACCACCTCCCACTCAGTAGTAGCATCATCACTGAAGTTCATAATTATTGCAACTAAAGTCTCTCTAGCATACACCATCTTACTCGGTGTTTCATCGTCAACAAAAATAGTGTCAATTACAGACATACACATATATCTCTAGGTTGTTTCATAGATCTATAGACATTGAAACTAACTTTTTCATCATTCAGTTTGAATTTTAGATATCCTCTCTCCATATAAATAAGTGTTCTACTAGTGGAAAAAAATTGTTGCCTCAAAAATATGGGCACCTCAAAGTCAACTTCACAATCCAAGATCACGAAATCAATCGAAAATATAAAGTTATCCATTTTTACCAACACATCATACAAAATACCAACTAGCTTCTTCATTGTGCGATCAACCAATAAAAGTCAAATATTTATGGGTTGAGGGCTCCTAAACCCAACTGTCTGAAATAGTAAGAGACATCAAATTGATGCTAGCTTCAAGATCACACAATTCTTTCGCAGAATTAAACACTCCAATGGTGTAAGGAATGGTGAATTCCCTAAGATATTTCTTTTTCTACACTAGAAAACTCGATGCAATTGCACTACAGTGGTGTAAATTATCAATAGCCTCAAAACTGAAAGTTTATTCTTAGTCATAAAATCCTTCATGAACTTCACGTAGATTGGCATCTGATCTAGGGCCTCTACCAATGAAAAATTCATTGATAATTATTTCAACATACTCGTGAATTTATGGAATTCTACATCTTCCTCTTTCTTTATTAGGAACTATGGAAAGGGTGGTGGAGTCTCATAATCAGTATCACAGTCTTGAGACCCTCTTTCCTTACCCTTGTTTGCATTAGTCTTAACAACCTCAACTTGAGTCTCTTAATCTCCAATCTTGTCCTCCTGAGCACTAACAGATATTTCAATCAACTGAACTCTCTTTAACAGGCTTAGCTTTAGTATCAACATGCTTCAAACCATCATCAACTGGCATCAGTGGATTGGATAAGTTTTTCCCACTCTAGGTAGTGAGGGTAGACAATAACCATCATTCTTTGAGTTAGGAACTGTGTCACTGGTAACTTACCCCCCATTTCTCAAATTTACAACTATAGAAAGTTGTCCCATCTTCTTCTATAACTACTTTATGGAATTGGTATGAGAGTATACTAGTTGAGTCATAATCGACATGTCAATCTGCATCTTCTTGGTCCCTTTGACTGAAGACTCTACCTTTTTCATCACTTTCTCCATCATATCCTCCGTTCTAGACGATTCTAAAGTAACATGATCTCTTTTCTTTAGGGGCACACATAACTATTTATCCATACGTTATCTCTCCTATAATTATCTTTATGGGAATCTTACCTTCTGTGATCATCTTTTATATAGCATTCTTTCTCTTTGTAATTTTTTCGACCTTGATTACCTTTATTTTGGTAACCCTCTAACTGATTCACAAACTTATCCTCTTTATCAAAATCAAAATAATATTCCTCTTTCTTAAGGGCTTTTTCTCTAGCATCAACAATATTAAAATTCTATGACTCTTATGTAGATAGGTCCATACGATGCTTTTTGATTAAATCCATCTAAGTTTACAATTGAGACATTTCTTGATCATGCTCCTCCTCTTTTTTACGACACTCAGAAGGCATCTCATTATAATAGTGGATAGATGTTACCTTCAACATCTCTACTGTGCCAAGCCATGTTGTTCTTAATCATATCATCAAGTGACCATTTTTCTACACCATAATTAAGGCTCATCAGTGAGTCTCCAATAAGATTATTAGCCATAGACTTGTTCATAGAATTTATCCCCCTATTGAAACTCTTCAACAAGATGATATCAGTTAGCCTATGATTTGGGCATTACTTCAACCTTTTCTTGAATCTCAAACAAGCATCGTTTAAAGCTTTAGATGGGAGTCTCTTGAAATTTGTGATCTGGTCCCTCAGCAGCATCATCTTTAAAGGTTGAAAATTTGTTAAGGAAGGTTTCCACAAACTTGTCCCATGAACGAATGATTTTTCGGGCAACTCATTCAACCAAGTGGTTTCCTCCCTTATTAGTGATAAGGGGAAAAAACCTCAGCCTTATAGCTTTCTAAGTCATTCCTGGCAGTGAAAGTTGAGCATATTCTAGTAAAGTTCAACAGATGTTGATTCAGATCCTCACCTAGCAAGCCATTGAATAAGCCTCTAACATTTAGCAGTTGCATCATCATGGTAGTGACATCAAATTTAGCATTACCCTAGAGGGGTAAAACTATGGCTCCGATAAATGCAGCCTTATCAAAACTAGAACAGTTGGCCTGAGAGGAGCAAAGGCGAGCTGTCTTGGAATATTAATGCAGGCCAACCTCGAGGTTTATCCAGCATCTTCTAAATGTAGTGTATGCCCTTTATCTCTAGTCTGAACAACAGCTAAATCTTCCACCTCACGCCCGGCTTGAGGTTCATCTTTAACCCATACTTTGGTTTGAATCCAAACCGAGCTTCTGCTTTAACTCGAACTCGCTCTTGTTGAGAAGAATTCATATCAATGAGTTGGAGTTGGTCCACTGGAAATCATAGGCTATTTAGAGTCTTAGTTTGGTTATCCATTGGGCCTGAAATAGACAAAAATAAAATGTAAAATTAGGAAACAACAATTAAAAGTTGAAATAAGTCTAATAGACTATTTGAAAGACATATTCCTCGGAAAAGGCCAAAATATGATGCACCCAATCTTACACATTAATTAAGAAGTATAAAGTGGTCACTAAAAAATATAAAAACCAACAAAGGTTGGAGTCAATCCCACAGGGAATAAGGAAGAGAATACGTCTATTAGAAGTTATGTAAATTTAGAGTTGCTATTTCTAAGTGGGGAATAAAATCAGTTAATAAACCAATGTTTACAAGATTTGGACGTTGTTTAAAGTGTTTTTAGTGATTTTAGAAAAATAGGGTTGTGATCCTCATGATTTCATAACTTCCTAGATAATCAGTGCTAGTAACTCTACCCCAGTGTTTAGCGTGCAAAATTAGATAAGATTAATTAACCTAAATGCCTTTAATCCCTATTAGATGATTATCACTCATCACCTTTTGGTCATATAGTGTTTTCCATTCTAATCCTTGTCTTATGATTCTAGATTGGCTACTCCTATTATGGCTTAAGTCATTAGATGAATACCTAGGATTCAAATCTCTATTGTTTAACCTCTTTTACTATTTCCTACTTCTCTTTCGAGCAAGTAAATCTTAAGGTGAGTTCTAATATTTGAAACTGCTAAAAAGCAATTATAATGAAGAGATTAACAATACATTCATGCACACCAGTTTTAGAATTACTAAATACTTTAACCTAGATTGTTAATTCATCAAGGTTCCCTCAACCCTATTTGTGATGGTTTTAGCCACTTATGATCATGGTAATAATATTAAGAATATGCAAATAATTCAAATAATAAGACGTACAATCACAAAATGGTAAAATCAAAGAATAATATAGATGGAATAAATTCTTTGAATATAATCAAGTTCAAAAATCAAGAACAATGTTAAGTAGGATTCAAAATCTCTCAAAGTATTCAAAATAATACCAAAGTGGTGAACCTTAAACACAAAAACTAAGTACTATATTTATAGAAGTAATAAAAAACTAGCCTAATCAAAGTAGGAAAATAGCATCAACACCCAGTCCATGAGCCATGGAGTAGTGTACCATGACTCATGGTTTTAAGCTTCTAAGCTCGTATAGTCCACAACTCCTCAGTACCCACGAGTCATTCCCCAACTTTTGGTCTTCATCAATACGACTTGTAGTGCTCTTTCGTATTCTAAACCTCTAATATAAATAATTTTGGTGCACATTCCATGACTTACCAGTACAACTCATACTTTTGCATATCACGAGTCATGGAAGGGATTCGTGGTTCTTATATAAATCTTCTCAAATTTTTCTTCAATAGTACAATCACATATCATGATTTTTACTTCTCCAGAATTTCTGCCAACTCAATATGATAGGCATCAGTATGACTCGTACATCAATTCATTCTTTTAAGGATGATATTCCATTTTTCTTCTCCATCAGTATAGATGGCATCACGAGTCGTAGTGATCAATTCCAGACTCGTACAATGATTCGTGGCTCCAGACTTGGACCAATTTCCACCAGTTTTTTCTTGTACTTTCGACTTTGACTATAGATATTTTATCCTTCAAAATTATCACATAAACACATCATACACATATAAACACTCTTAAGAACATATAAAAACCCCTCATTTTAAGCATCAAAAGTGTCGTAAACTCAAGGCACATCAACCATACAAAGTTTTAATCACATCACTCGGCGGAAGAAATATCAATAATATCAGAAGTATAATGGAAACCTCACAATAATCAATTTATAGTCTCAAAATGAATAGATAACTCGTCTCAAAACCATACATCTCCGTCTGAAAGCCTCTAATTGCTATATAATGGACTGTTTGCACAAGTGTTTATTAACTAGTCTCAAAACAAAGAAAGCAATAAATAAACTAAAGTCTCAATTTAGATAAATAAAAAAATAACTAAAACTCCATAGCTTACCCTCGAATGCTATGATTACTCACCAATCTACTAATCTTCTATAAAATGCAAGTAGTTTCAACCTCGAACGTCCAGATGATAGGCAATACCTACATGGGGGTTAAACACATGTAGAAAAAGGAGAATCATCTTAAAAAACATGTATTGTGTACTTGAGAAGGAATAAAACATGCTATACAATATAATGATAAGTACTACGCAGTGCATGATAGTAAATCTCAACTTCAACTTTAACTCAAATAAGCAATTTTAGCAGTTCATCACGAAAACAATTAAAAAGCTCATATCTAAAGTAAACTCAGTTAATATGTCTCAACGCATTAGTTTTTCACAAAATATAAACACTTAGTTAAAAATATTCTTTCTCTCTCTTTCTTTCTAAACATTCAGTTATACTTTCATTCGAGAGTTTATATAACTGACACACCTCAAGGTCGTATCAATGAAATCCACACTACACCTTGTAGGTCAGGTTGCCCATTCCCATCCATAAGAAAGGGAATGTCTCTCTCAAATGGATCCAAATAGACATACTAGTACAACTGGCGGTACAAAAATAATACAATATGCTGACTACATAGGTTAATGGGAATTGGGACTTTCTCTCCCACCCTCAGTTCTAATTCTCCTCCAATAAAAATATTTTTTTGTTCACTTTTAGATTTCCATGACTAGTGAAATCTCTCCTTCTCAAAAAACCACAAATCAAGATATCACATTCATCAATTACCACTGATCAGATAAACTTAGTCAATTATGACTTTTCGTTAACATTCTGTTGTTTAGCTTATCAATTCAAGTATACATCATTACTTCTCTTTAATTAGGCTTAATTAGCCAAAACTATTCAATTTAAACATGTTTCATATTAATTCTCAAAATCATGTAAGAAGTCAAGTAATTAGGACACCTTAATGCTCAATTTAGGTTTTAGGATTAAATCTTGGAAACAATGCTCAATTCATACTTCAAAACTTCTTTCTTTCTTTAACTTTAATTTTTAAAATATTTTAATTTATGAGAAATTTTATATTTAAATGATCATTATAAAACATCATAATTATAATACAAAAATATCAATTAAATTATCACTTTAGGGAATCATAGCTTATAAAATTAAATAAGAACCCTAGCATGGTTTTACACCTTCAAAACCTTATTTAGGATAGGGTTTTTTAGAACAATAATGAAAAGAGTCCTTGTTGAAAACCCATGTAACTTATTAGAAGAACTTTGATGGAGAAAACCCAACAATCAAGATACAATAGAGAAATCTCTATGGAAAACCCTAGTTATGCCTCTTTAGAGACCTTTGAAGAAAAACACTTGCTTTGATCAATTAGTCAAAAGATGAGTGAAATAAGGACTTAGGGAATTTATAATGTCATGTTTAGAATCCAAAACGTCATGGGTTTAAGCCAAAAAGTGAGAGGAATCATGCAAAATAATCTTCATTAAACATGCAGGGAATTTTCTCTTAAGCACTTAACGGTTGGTGAAAAGTGCACTTATATGAGTTGTGAAGTGGTATTTTCCCAACTAGAATGAGGTTTCCATCTAAATACTCGAATAGTAGCTATTATTATATTCAAGGTCAATCAAAGGCAGGTTCTTGGCCCACTTAACCTTGAAATCGACTCCACACGCCCTTAGCATATCCTCCAAAGTCTGAATAGTCCTCTTTGCCTGACCGTTTGTTTGCGGATAAAAAGAGGTACTCAAATGAACTTGAGTACCAACACCCCTATGTAAATATATCCAAAATTAAGATGTAAATTGCGGGCCTCTTTCTGAAATAATAGTCAATCGAACACCATGCACACGAAAAATCTGATGTAAATAAATTGTGCCATAGTGCTCTGCTAGATTGCTAGTATGAACAGGTAAGAAGTCAGAAGACTTAGTCAAATAGTATACTATAACCCATATGGAATCATATCTCTGGTCCATTAGCAAACCAGCGATAATGTCCATATTAGTCACTTCCTACTTCCATATAGGAATCTCAAACTGGAGCATCTCACCAGCTGGTCTATGGTGTTCCACCTACACCTGCTGAGAATTAGGACACTTGAACTCGGCAATGTCCCTATTCATACCTTCCCACTAATACACCTCTCTCAGATATCTACACATCTTCTTAGCTCTAGGATGTACAAAATACCGAGAACTATGGACCTCTGACATGATCCTCTCTCTCAAACCATCAACTACTAGAAAACACAGGTGATCCTGAGAATGAAGAACTCCATTTACCCCTTTGGATAAAACCTGCACCTTATGCTTATGGACTGCATCTTTCAATTATACAAGAATTAGATCACTATCTTGCTTCACTTTCACCTCCACTACAAGAGATGACTCAAAAGCATTTTTAATAAGCATACACCATCATCATATGCATCAGTCAGTCTAACCCTAAGGTATGCAAGCCTTTGCACCTCTCTGCTAACTTTCTCTTATCCTCATCAACATGCGACAAAGTCTCCAAAGACAACCTACTAAAGGGCATCAGCCACTATATTGGCCTTTCTTGAATGATACAAAATTGTCATGTTATAATCCTTCAACAACTCAAGCTATCTCATTGGTCGAAGATTCAAATTCTTTTGATCAATCACACGCGGCAAACTATTATGATCATTGAAGATGTCCACATGCACTCCATTCAAGTAGTGCCTCCATACTAAAAAGAAAAAAACACAGCTGCAAGCTCAAGAGATCATGGGTAGGATAATTCTTCATATAAACCTTAAGTTATCTAGAAGCATAAGCTACAAGGATAATTCTTCTCATGAAACTTAATTTTCCTAGAAGCACAAGCTACAACCTTATAATGCAGTATCAAAACACAACCCAGACAAACTTTCGAAGCATCACAATACACAACAAAACCCTTGGCACCCTCAAGAAAAGTCAAATCCAAAATAGAAGTCAACCTATCCTTCAACTCCTAAAACCACTTCTCATAAGCATCTGCTGAGTCAAATAGGTCAAAGGAGAGACTATGGAAGAGAAGTCCTAGATAAATCTATGATAATACCCTTCTAGACCCAGAAAACTACGGATATCTTACGCAGAGGTAGGTCTTAGCTAATTCTGGACCAAAATCTTTTGGAGATCTCCTAAATACCCTCGTTGGAAATGATATTACCTAGGAAGGCGTCTAGTTGAAGCCAAAACTCACACTTAAAAAAACTTAGCATACAGCTGACGCTCCTTAAGGGTCAGAAACAACTCGCAGATGGTTTGTATTGTCACAACCCGATTTTGTAGATCATAAGGGCACCTACTATACCACTAGTAGGAGAACCAAACCTGTACTCCAAAGCCAAAACATAGGACTACTATGTCAAACGCGGAAAACATAAGTATAATAAGGAGAAGATAAATAAAATACGGAATGTTAAGAATCAATAAATACCCCAAAACCCAGTATTAGTGTCAAACGAACCCTAAGTATAGAAACAATAAATTTAAAATAGGTCTAATACAACTGTATCTCCAAACATAGAGATCAAATGGTAATGTCAATTCTGAAGAGAAGCAGGTAAAAGTCGAACGCCAAGCTCACCCTGAATCTCTGAAGAAATAATAACTACACGAACCACTGGCGGTAATCATGATCGAGAACCTGTACTCGAATCTGCACGTGTGCAAGTGTAGTATGAGTACAAGCTGTCGAAGAAACCCATACCCAGTAGGCTTCGAGGTCCCACTGAGCATATAACAATAATAAAAGCAGTAAATAACAAAATACAAGAAAAGGGGTCACAGAAGCAATTCATACCATCAAGGAAGCTGGCTACTCAAATAGAATCAAGTAGAAGTAGACACGTATCACTTGCTAATCACATAAAAGGATCCTAGGCCATGAAAGAACACCCACCTAGAATCCTTGAAACAATATATACAAATAATAATGCAATAAATAGGAATCAAAGAAGATAGGGGAAGAATACGGATGGTATACCTGTAACCTGAAGTAAAGGATGAATGAATCAATAATAATGTAAGGAACAATATCCCACATAACATGATGTATCAGTAAATCAATAATAACAATTAAACAACAATAAGAATGATAAAGTAAGAAAAATAAATGCTGACAAGTCCCCTAGACAGAAGCGCAACATACACTGAAGTCATGCTCACCATAGGCCTTACATCTTAGCCAGGGTACACTGAAGAAAATAAGTGCAGAAAACAATACAATACATGAAGTAATCAGTCCTGCGCATGCATCTATTTCGGTACCCGTAGGTCCAGCAGGAAGAACCCATGGAAGGCTAACTTAGATATTCCCAGTATAACACTCTCCTGACTCCTATACCCCCCTCCGGTCAGTCGCATCTTAGAGGAACGGTCCATAGAGGTATCTCTCCACGTACGATTTCTAACGTCATCAAATCCTCACATCCCAAATCAAAGAGCCTCAAAGGTCTCAAGTCTGGCATCTTGTGCCTTATATGAATAGTATCATCAAGCGGTGCTCGGTAAGTCAAGGCGTACAACGCCTATATATATACTTTATCACCAATATCTGTAAAATATCAAGTATCCTCAACTGTCCATAACCAGTAGTACCACGTGTGTCAAAAAGTTATACTCACTGCCATACGATGACGAACTTAAGCCCTAGTGATTGTACTCAATGCCGAATGGAGTCGGTCTCAAGTCTCAATATTTAGTAGTAAAAATGATATTTCCCGATGCCAAGATGTGAAGCCTGTACTAAAATAAGTGAAAATAACATTACCGGGTGCTTGACACAATGACGAGTCAAAAACAGTCAGAATTATTACTTATATTATTATTAGAATATTTCTATTTATTTCTTTATGTATTATCCATCTTTGTTATCAAAATCCTCCTCTAGCCATTATGGCTCAATAATCAGGTGGTGATACTGACCCAGCCCCAATGCACTCTTATCGGAGCCATAGGCCCAACTTCTCGTGTCATGAATGCACAAAAAATCAGCAAATATTCATATCAACATATGATCATATAATCTCAACATCTTATGCCTTCCACAGGTATCTCTAATATATTTCTAAGTGACTGGCTCCATATCACTTGGGTGCAAAATATAAGTATCAACATAGAATGGACGAAAGAACGGTACAAGGTTACTATACAACCTAGCTAACCAGCCCATGGATGCTATTTAGTATAGTTATTAAAGCTATAAGCTCATAGATAGCCCCACAGATAGCCCCACAGAGCCTACCTCTCGTCTGACGATAAAGCACTACAAAGTCGTGAATATTATTTCGACAAATGTCAAAGGATCTCTGAATGATCTAAAACTACACCAAAGTATTCTATATGTTAATACGAGTCTACCAATATAATTTATACTAAATTCCGCACTAGGCCAAAAATCAGGCCTAAAATAGGCTTGCGGGGCCCGCTCGCCAAAACTGAAAATAAAATTTACTACGGGGTTCCCAACGTTACCAGGAACCCGTGCTCCAAAATTGAGCACAATTTAAGTACAGGAAAAGCTTCAAAACAGCCAAGAAAGATTTGATCCAGGTCAAAGATTCAATCTTTATGGATTTAACATTCGAATTTCGGTGTATAATTAATACTAGTAACAATGTATACTCAATTAATGAAGAACTACATGAAAACATATATATTAGGTCATGATTTTATCAATTTCAACTTTTGGAGCCATTAATGGTGGAAACTGTGAATTTGAAGGGTAAAAAGGATAGAAAACTTACCCAAAACGTGGAAGAATCGAAGAACAATGATATGAGGATTTTTTTCGCCCTTGAAATGCTATTTGGGAGGAAGTTTTCACTCAAAATGGGTTAGAACGGAGTACGATTGCTAAAGTAAGACGTTAGGGCCGTGTAGGACATTATATACTGCCAGGTTAAGAATCTACTCATTGGATGGGCTAGGAGAAAGTCCCTGGGCCACTTTTATAATGATGTTGTTTCAGGGGTCGAGACGAGGTTATGTGATAAGATAGTGTGAAGAGGTAGTCGAGAAGAGATAGATGAGATGAGATAGCTAAGATGAGATAGTTTAGACGAGCTACCTAGGATGAGATAACTGAGATGAGATAGCTGAGATGAGATAGTTGAGATGAGCTAGCTAGGATGAGATAGTCGAGATGAGATAGCTAAGATGAGTTATCTAAGATAAGATAGCTAAGACAAGATAGCTGAGATGAGCTAGCTAGGACGAGATAGTTGAGACAAGATAATTGAGATGAGATAGATGAGATGATATAGTTGAGACAAGATAGATGAGATAAGCTAGATGAGATGAGAAAGATGAGATGAGATAGATGAGATGTGCTATCTAGGAGGAGATAGCATGATGAGGTCAAGATTAGTTGCAGGTTTCTGCTACCGATTTTCAGGATCCCCAACCGAGGTTTCAAAATTGAAACGGAGTCCAAAATTGACAAACCAAATATGCATTTCATGTATAAAACATATTTTGGACTCAACAAAATTAAAAAAATTTACATCGGAGGTCTATTGAGAAAAAAAGACCCCCTACCAAGCTTTAACCAAAACTAGGAAATTTCCAACTTTCCGTAAAATAACTCGAATCAAGCATGAACACCTTGGAAAGTGTAACAAGGGTCAAACTAGACTAAATTACCTATTTTAGATCAAATGGAAGTGTTAAAATTCCAATCCAACACTCTGAATATCAAATTACCATCCAAGCTCCACTTTAGGCCATGAACTTAACTAAAATCCACAAATTGGCATAAATTGTAAATGAAAACTCCAAAACACAAACTTAAGGTCAATGTTGACTTTGTTTGGCATTCCAAAGCTGACAAAACTGTTGAAATATAATTTCAAGCTCGTCTTATAGGAAAGTTGACTTTGTTCAACGAGTACTTAGCTTTAGGCTTTAAAACAGGCAATTTGAGATATTTCTCAAATGAGTCTCCAGGGATCTGAACTACCGGTCCCAGTAAATCATAAATGACTTGGGAAACTACTGAAATTCTCTAGAATGCAAAACATCGCATATTTTTCATAAATGACCATGAGGGTCATTATATACCTGCTAGTGATTTGGGATGATCTGGAGTCTACGATGAGCACTCAATGTTCAGACTGACCTCTTCTCCACTTATACTTTCTCTGTGTCTATTTTTGTTTTGGATAGACTTGTATTATGATACTTTTGTTTTCCTTCAGTTGTATAACTTATAAATTCATCCTTTGGATGCTACTATATCCTTGAAACCAAGTTTTGGGTGTACGTTATGCTACTGTATTTATGTCTCTCTTCAGTTGTATATTTTCTCTTTCTCTTTTTTTTGTTATTGTTGTTGTTGTTGGGTTTCAGCTAGCTTCTTGTCACTTGGGGATGTGGAATAGGCTTGCCTAAATGTGTGACTGTGTAGGCACCATCATGACTCGAATTCGGGTCATGACACTTTACTAGACATGTTCTTGTACGATGGGATCAATGAACCTAAATCTTTGATACCAACTCTATCACACCCAAAAATTCTCGTGAGTGGTACCAATACTAACCCTCCAATAGGCAAACCAAGCATAGGCTCCAATCCTGGACTTAATCAATTTACTTAGAAATATAAGAAAAAATCAAACATAATAATAACAATCTCAATTTAAGAAATAAAGATGCTGAAAATCTAGTTATTATATCCCAAAATCCAAAAGTCATCATACGGAGGACACTAATGAACAAAGTCTAATTATAAACTCAAATGAAAATATAAGTAAAAATGACTAAAGAAAAGATACATGTTTCACAAGATGATCCGTAATAGACATCACTGGAACACAATTTGCACTCAGGAAAAAGTAGTAGTATTAGTACAAACACTATGTACTAATAGGTATCATTGGCTAATTCAAAATTGTAGCAAGTATGTATATTAAATCAGATAAAGAAAGTAGGTAGTTACATTAGAATATAAACAAATAATCACATTATCTAGGTATATCTTCCAAATTAGACATATCAAATGTCCATAATCCAGGGCATATAAGTCATTCAACATGTAGATGGATCATTAGCACTCTGGAATCTTGAGCATTCATAGCATAAGGAGTACATATATATATATATATATATATATTATAATCCACACTGATTTTACAATTGTATCATATCATATTTCTCAAGTCATTAATTTGTATGCACATGCTAATGGGTCTTAATTTTGCCTAACTAGCCATGACCTACCAAGGAAAACCTAGGGTTCATATACTATACCAACATGGTACCCACTCTATAACAGAACTACTCTTTGTAGTGCACATCAGACTCGAGCCACTCAATCATATACTAGTATGTGTATTCTCAATCACTTCTAACATATCCCAATATGTTTTCATTTTAGCTATCTCTTCGGATATAATCAAATTCACAAGTCATTTAAAGACAAGCTTCAAAAGTTAGAAGCATATTCATACAAACAATGTTAAGCTAAAAAAATACTCAACCACAACTTATATATGAAGACTAATCAACAAGTTTATCAATTCAATCACATACAAGAGATATATAAAGTCTAACTTCACAAAAACCATAACCTACATCAAGTGATGAATCCAGATCAAGTGAGATAAGTCCCTGTATCTATCCTTTTTCTTAAATTCTCAGATTTTTCTTGATATAAAACAACAAATACAAGTCAATTAAGCCATCTAATAACCTTACAATGCTCACACTACCTGAACTCATAGAGTTCCCACTCTAATTACCCCCCCCCAACTATTTTTTAATGCTAAAGGTTCATTTTTACTGAATTTGGGATTTCTAACTGCCACGATCATGAATTATAACAACACTTTCATGCTAAGAAGCATACATTTACAACCTAGGAACACCGTAGGTGATTATTTACACCTAGGCATAAATTTTCCTTTTTTTTCATGAACCTAAGATTCTAAACCCAAAAATCTTTCCATCACAATCCATATAGAGACTCTAGGATGTTAATGGATTACTAGACTAAAAGAGTTGTTACAATTACTTATCTCTGCAAGAAAATTCACCTTAGCCCTAGTAAATTTCCTTTCTAAAGAACTGAAATAAGGTTTTAGATTTTATGACTTAAACCACAAAATTAGCAAACTTCAGTTGAAAACTACTTGTGTCACCACTACGGTGGTTACTCTTACATTGTAATGGTATCGTTATGGAGGAAACGGGTCATCCATGGAGAGGCTATAGGTATTAGCCTATCCCACTATAGCAGCACTTCAACCACCGAGGAGATCTTGTTTTAGCGGTAGCTAAATAGTGGCTTGGGACAGACTACACTTTTTCTTATTTCACAACACAATTCCATGCCTAAGACATCACAATAAGTTTCCAAAACCAATCACAATACCATATTTCAATTTTAAACTCATTAAGGAATCTCTAACAGGGTACTTAGGCCCTAACCACCCTATAACGACAGGGAGGGTCATTAATTTTTTTTGATATAAGATTTCATGTATTAATCGAAAGATGTTTCGTTAAATGTTATCCTATATAGGTTAAGTGTATCATTGATATACTTATCAAGAAGTGTGGTATGAATATTGTTAAAGAGGTTATGTCATAGGAGAATATAAAATCCTCACTAACATAAGAAAGATTGGTGAACTAAAATAAAATGTATGAATATGCTTGAGGGATATTCCATGTTTAGATAAGTCAATTATTCTTATCATGGGAAAATATCAAGGAGTGTAAACAAAGGAAAGTCACCTCAAATTCTTAGGATAATAGTTATGTCAAAAGAGATGACATTAAGGTACTTTTCTTTCCTCCACAAACCTTCACACTGATGTTTGGAAAAATAAACTCAAAACATTGTAAAGCAGTAGTGCTGGGTGAGGTTTTGGTAAAATTTTAATTTGTATGGCTATCATGTATTTGGTATAGATGCCCACTAAGACAGTGTTGTACATCAAAAATAAATAAATGTTTTCTCAAGTCTACACCCTGGATGTGTAATGGAGCTCAGAACCCATGATTGGACCCAAGATATCCCTTGGAATATACACTTGACTATCAACATACTGATATTACGCAGAATCATAAGGGGGTGAACTAAACTTTATTCAAAATAAATATTTAATGAATATATAAAGTTGACTGCAAAAGAAATTATCTAAATGAACTCAACATTGAAGGAAATTGCATCATCTATGTCTGAAGCCTCTAAACATAATAAAGAGTTGTCGGGGAAAACCCACACTGAAGTCTAAAACTATAACTAAATAGATAATGAAATAGAAGTAGCAATCCCATCCTCGGAGCTATGAGGACTCACCAATCTGGACTAGAAGCAAAATCCAAGCTATCAACAGGGATGAAGAGGAAGGCCTAACTCTTCATTATTAATCAATGTGGCCCAAAATATGTCCAGTACATTTGAATGTGTATGTGTGTCTATCATAAGTATAAGTAAATGTATGAAGATAAAGAACATGAAACTAAGCATGTAGTAAAACGGTAGAATAGATCATAATCTAGAAACCTGTGTTGCAGCCCAAAATATTATTACAATTTGAAAACATAAACTTCATATTAAAATTCTAAATATATTAAGAAAATTATAATTATTTGGTAAATGCAACTATGCAAGTTCTAAGAATAAATCATGCAATCGGAGTTTTTGTTAACCGACATATACCATACTATGAGCAACCTGAAGTCCGGTATCCTAATCCCTACACTAAAAAGAGGTTGCTCTAATTTGACAAAGTTAAAGCGGTAACATAAGCTAAGGATCCTTACATAAGCCATAAAGGCAAATCTATATTGGCAATATAGTTTTGGAACTTGGGTTATCTAGAGCCTGGTTCACTCGGTGCTAAATAATCCTACAAAAATATGCATTATTTTCATATACATAAAAGTATTATATTGGTAAATATCAATGTGCCTATCTACTTTCGGTCATTGATGATCAAATGGTGCCATATCTAACCGATAAAGACCAATGATAGTTGAGCTGGAGCTCCATGTCATGCCATGTATTATCATACAAATTTCCTAAGTATAAGTACTTCATATGAGTTTCATAAGACTAAATTCATAATATTCATAAATAGGAATTCATGGATTTATCTATGCCTAGAATCATGAAATAACCATAAAATATGCTTATACAAGTTAAATCGTGCTTCTTAATATGAATTCATAAGAATATCACGGAAATAACCATGTAATTATCATAATTATTATAAATAAACTTGTACAAATAATATTAATATAAAATCATAACCTTGGGGTTGAACCCTAGATCGTCTTACTTAAGAAATAATAGCAAAAGCAGGTTTTTGGGTTATGAAAGTGGAAAGGACCTTCACTAAACACCCACATACTAAAACTGGACGGAATTCTTGAGCAAGAGCTTGGTGGAGAAGGTTGAAAATGAAACCCTAGGAGGATAACTAAGCATACAGTGTTGAGAGCTTTGGTTTTTCTTTCTGTGGGAATTTTCACTAAGTGTTGGTAACGTGAAAAAATAAACTAATAATCCAATAACACCCTTTGCTAGAACTTAAAATGGATGATTAATGGTAATGGGGGTAGAGAAATTACCAAAACACCCCTGAGAAAATAATTAAAAATTGAAAAAATGTAAGTTAATGGACCAGCCCATGGCTGGTTGAATGGTTCCACAGGCTGTAAATTGTGTCATGAAAAGGACCTACAATTTTTGTGTTCTTCTTTGAGTTCATGAATTAATTGTATGGGTCATGGAATGTATTCCATGACTCACAGAGTTCATAGTAAACTGGAAGATGGTTGAATGTATTCCACGAATGACTTCATGACTCATGGACTCAGTTCCATGAACTGTGGGCTAAGTCATAAAAACAAGGGATACATTCTAGAGAATTGCCTCAACTTTACGGCTTGGATCATGGTCCATGAAACAGTCCAGGGCTCGTGATTTGATTCATGGATTGAGTGACTTATTTCATGGATTCCGGATCAACTCAATGACTAACAGTAATGTTCGTGGAATCTTTCCATGGTTCTTAGAGTGTCATGCAATTAAGATACTTACCAGTTAGTTCCACGAGCGGATCTACAACCTATAAAGTCTATTCCATGGTTCTTGGATCCCTTTGTGGAAGCAAACTTGGTCCAAAAATTGAAGTTTTTTGCATTTTTTTTCAGAGTTCAACACCAAGGCTGATTATTAAGTAGGAAGTTAGTACGTAGTATTACATATTAGCTCTTTTCTTGAGCCTAACCTATTTACTTAAGTCAGGCATTGATAGTGAGTGCCAGTGAGACTTGCACGTGAGCTTATGCATGTGCACTTACTATGTGATAAATAAGAGATGAGGAAAAATATACTAAGAGAGACATATCATTATTTAGTGCGAGTGCTTTTCCCTAAAATCACAATCCTGGAGTGGACGAAACAAAACCATCTACTTAGGGTTGGATCAATAGGTTTTTGCTAATAGTTTGATGATTGAGTATCAAAATTTTACTACTGTTCTAGGATCTTTTTCATTAGTGTCTAATTTCTTTGATAAGATTATCATGGAACCTTATTCCTAGCACCATAGTTTAAAGCCAAAGATAAATCTAATCAAGGGTTCCTAAGCGATCATGTGACTCAAATTATCAAATATGTTACTACAACAATAATAGACATAGTGTAGTCCCACTAAGTGAGGCCTAAGAAAATTAGAGTGTATGCAAATTGCAGACCTTACTTCTACCTCGAAGGTATAGAGAAAAACTAAATCATTTTCTAGGAACGAAAATAATCAAATCTAAGTAAAAGGAGGTTTACAACATATATCAAATAAGATGAAAAATATACTCAACGCTCAAAAAAATCAGTCTATTTTTGTAGCCACGTTGACGGTCCAACAATTGCAAGACATGATAATGAACACCATCAGAGGTCAATATGGTGTTCTTGATATAGACCTTAACGCTAGGGATAAAGCCTTTCTTTCATAACCAAATACACCAAATAAACTAATTAGAAACACTTTAGTCAAAGATGTTGACAAAAAATTGCTAGAAAGTAGAAGACAAATTAGAACGATGATGGGAACTCACTTTATTAGTGTTCTAGCAATCAAAAGTCCTGGAAAACTGGATGAACAGGCACGGGATCATCTATCAACCCCAATAATCAAATATTAGCATCAGAAGATGAATATGAATTCTCTATAATAGGCAATACCAGGGGTTATGAGAAATTATATGATCTTTTAGTCCAGACAGCGTGTATAATATAATTAATAAATTTGCATTTTTTGTAATAGCTTAAAATTTTAGATGATACCACATACTTCAACAAATAAGGTGGGAAATGGTGTTTTGTATCTCTTATCTTTTGTCTTACATGGAGGATAATAAGCTTATCATTTCAATGCCTTGGTATCTTATAAAGTATTATGTAAATACGTGAGACATTAGCATCTTTGTTCTATTACAGCCTGTTTTTAGCCATTGTTGCTGCCTCCCAGACCACTGGACAGCCTCCTCATGAGTTTGTACATCCCCCCAACACCCTAAACTACTCACAAATCCTTCAAAATACCACACAAAACCTACCAAAATAGCCCCTAAACCCTATCCCTATCAAGCCTATTATTTTTCAG